>JBBMOE010000054.1:1473706-1531039 GCA_037975065.1 Chaetodon trifasciatus | reverse complement strand
GCACTCCCCAGTTTTTCTTTGCTCCCACCCTCACGTCCTCCCCTTGCCTCAGTGTTTGATGGGGTTGTCTTTCAATAGCTCAGTACCTCAGGCCACAGAGCTGTGTTGGCTGTAAAGGCCCATTAGTCAGGACTGGTTTAGCCTGGAGGGAGGCCAAATGAGAGAAAACCTCCTAACCAGATTGGTGTTGTATAGTTCCAGGATTTCTACAGTGTGTTCCTGTTGTGTGGCTGTAGTCAGGTGAAATAATGTTTGGCAGAAGACCGCAGTGGTGTTGGTATGAACAGTTGCTTTGTCTTTTAATGTGGTTGAAATGCTTAAAATCAAAACATTTGGGAAAAAATACCAATGCAGAAAGTGAAAGCACATAATTCTGATTAGCTTCAACCTTTTCGTCTTCATAAAAGTCATCACAAACAGCCCGTTTGACAGGGTTTAGAGTTACATCCAACATTTTAATTCTTAAAAGCTGAATTTAAAGAAATACACAGGAGCTTTGTTGGGGACAAAGTGACCGACAAGCTTCTGGTTTCCACAAAGAAACAGCAGGTTGTTCCCAAACTTGGCACTGATGGAGTTTTGTTAAACTCTTTTTTGCACCAAGGTGATTCCCATTTGGCTCCTGGCACCAGTCTGTCAGCCAGTTTAAACTGCTGACAAACTGGACAGCAGACTGGTTCACAGTCCAGCTGCTGCAGATCGTTGTCTGAGCGAGTCTGCAGCTCTGTGCGCTGCAGCCCTCTGTTTCTTCTTTTTACACTGTTTAATTTGACCTACAGCTGGAGGTGACGGATGGGTGAGTGAAATGTGACTCAGTCTTCACACCTCCATCAGGTTTTAGTATTATTTTAAATGATCTTAACAACATGAAGTCCAAACACTGTTGAAATGAAGAGTTGACTCACTTCCACATACACTGTCCTGCTGCCCCAGATACTCACTAGAGCACTAAATGTGGATTAATCTGCTGCTGGAAACAGTGGCAAACAACTGCCCCCAGTGTTTACTCCTGTTTGAGTAACAGAAAGATCAAGAAACAATAATGTCAACTGTCTAACTACTATATTCATCCAATCCCCATCCAAAGTGTAAAATAGGTTTTCATCCAGACTGCTCAGTGGTTTTTTTTTTTTGGCTGAAATTATGATTCCAGTGCAGGTTATGGAGCAAAGGAACGGTGTCAAACTTAAGGACGACATTTCTTCGTGTTAGATTGAAAACTGGCTTCATTATGCTGATTTTCTGGCAGTGTTAGTAGAGCACCAGGGCCGGGTATGAATTATGACCAGACAGGAGACACAGACTGTAATAGAATATAGCTGTGAGGGAGGTATTGGATTTGGAAATAAGGGGAGCATTAGATTGACTTTCTGCTGCATAAATCTCAATAAATGTGGTGTCATTTTAGAGGTCAACACTGCACAATGATGAAAGATAAAACAACGATGTGACATTTCTGCCCTGAGTTGTTAAAATAGTAAGTCGTGGAGCCGTAAACAGAGAAGGTGACAGAGATTAGCCGTCTTTCACAGAAGAATTTGAAATAGGGAATGGTTTAAAGTGCTTTGAAAATAAGTGTGGGTTGAGGTTAGAGAGACGCACAATTTAAACATTCATGTTGTAATGCAGTAATTATGCACCCGCAGCCACTCACATAAACATGCCTCAGACGCTCACTGTTACAGTCCTGCACACACCCACACCTTCCTCCTCACACCTGAGTCAGTGCTGACAGTAAATACGGCCAGGTAGCTACATTTGAGGACGGTATCTACAGACCTGAAGGGACTGAAAGCGAGGAGCAGATGGGCGTTAGCCTGGAGGACAGAGAAGCTGCACTTTATTGGTTTTATGATTCCAAACTGCTGGAAACGTAAAACAGATGGCTCAAAATGATGGGCGTGCTTAAAGCAGTGTGTGTTTTGATTGAATGAAGAGGATGGATGGAGGAGAGAGGAAGATGAGGCAGAGTAGGAGAAGTGTATGTGGAATGCGTTGAGGATCTGCTGCTGAATGCAGAGCGAACGCATCATCGAACGCTGCTTCCAACTGACATTAATCCCCTCTGTGAAACAGAGCTGCCCGACGTGTGTGTGTGCGTGCGTGTGTGCACGTGTGTGTGTGAACGCTGCAGTAGATTAAATGTCTTTCCTCCTCAAGATTACTCAGACGGCCTGAAACGCTGGTGGAGTTTTGCTAAATTGCTGTCAGCAGGAAGAAGATAATGGTGGACGGGGGAAGAAAATGGTGATGACAGCTCTGCCTTTATTTAAATTGGCTTTAAGCTTATATACGCTGCTTTTTCTGGAAAAATGTTTACATGTCTGTCGTTTGGCGGACTCTGTCATCCACGCTGAGTTGCTGAATGAGCTTGTAAAGACTTAGCGCCCTGCTCCTGTTAATGAATTGGACCAATTGGCTGCAGTCTTTATTGAATGGATTTTCTGGGGATTTGCTGCTGCATCTCCATAAAGATTTTAAAAAGAACAGTGGTCCATCCTACACTTCCCGTAATGCAACTTGATGGCTTTTTGGCTCAACACGTATTCCTGAATACTGGCAAACTGGCCTTGATGTGTGAAACTGGTCGAGTTCGGAGCGCCCCCGTAGCTTCGGAGTCAAGATGCAGATCATGAACCACAGTGTCCCCTGTTCGACTTCAGCTGGAGACTCTGTGTCCTCTGTGATATTAAACTGAAATATGTTTTGTTTGTGGACTGCTGGTTGGACAAAATGAGCCATGTGAAGACATCCTATTGGCCGTTTTTTAGTCCTGGATGTGTTTAAAGACCAGTTGATGTGCCCCCCAGCCCCTGGTGATGGATGTGAACGCTCAGTATCGGTGTGTCGTGTGGTTGTAGTGCTCTGTGAGCTAACGTAGGTGGAGCCGGGCTGCCGTGGTGCCAGTGGACCTGAACACCTGGTACCACTCAGTGTCCGGACTCTTCGCTGTGGTTGGTGTTATTACTGTCAGTGGGGGGTTCCCACTCAAAGCCCACCGGCTCTGCTCCAGAGTAAATATAGAGCTGCCTGCCTTTACTAAGAAACCCAATCAGGTGGTTTCCTGACCTCTCACTCACACATTCATGCATTCTTACACACACACTTACACAGAGACGGACGGACGGGCAGATGGACAGACATCTCATGAGAGACATTCCAGTCACGTCCTTCTGACCCTGTTAAACGTAACACAGCAGCCACATTCGCTGTGCATCGTAGCAGACTGAGGATTGTTTCTATGTCAACCGCCAGCCTGTTTGTTTGTTTGTTTGTTTGTTTGTTGTGGTTTCAGCTTTGATTCTTTTGTAGGGAAGCAAATGACTAGTGGCTCCTGAGGAATCTTAAAATGAAGCAGGAGAAAAGCTGCGACATCTGAGACAAAGTTTGAGTTGACTCACGTTCAGACACACGATACAAGAAGTCCAGCTGGCTTTTGTAACTACGGCTGGACGAAATGCAAAAAGAAAAGAAATTAAAGTTAGTTTTATTAGAGCTGAAACAATTGATCAATGAGTCGATCAAAAGACTAAAAATTCTTAATTTTTTAAGCATTTTCTTATTTCCAACCCCTCAGTCAAGAAGATCTGAAGCTTTTCTTTGTTTATGTGGCAGTAAACTGAGTGTCTTTGGGTTTTGGACTGTTGGTTGGACAGTATAAACGTATTAAAGTTGTATTTCATTGTACATAACTGTAACCAAAACTATTAAATTTCACTAGTTAACAGTTAACACGTATAATACTGACTCTAACTGTGGTTTCTTGTCCTTTCATGGAACAACTGACAGTTTCAGATAATATGAAAGAAATTGTAAATGTGTCAAATAACTTCTCATGAAATGGTGAGAAGCACAGATGTTTGTCTCACCTTTTCTCTCTTTCTCTTTGCTCACGTGTCTCCAGTCCAGCCGAGCCACGGCAGTGCTGCGGCAGCGGCTGCCCAGCAGGGAGGCTACGAGATCCCAGCCCGCCTGAGGACCCTCCACAACCTGGTGATCCAGTACGCCTCCCAGGGCAGGTACGAGGTGGCTGTGCCCCTCTGCAAACAGGCCCTGGAAGACCTAGAGAAGACCTCCGGACACGACCACCCAGACGTGGCCACCATGCTCAACATCTTAGCCCTTGTCTACAGGTTGGTCTACCTGTGAAATAATAAAAGGAATAATGATACTGTTGACAGTAATGTACTGTCTGAGATATGAGGAAATGCATATTAGGGCAGCTTGGAAAAGATCCACCTTGCAAAAGAGGCCAAAACTGATGTATTCTTCAGAATCTGGGAAGTATTTTTTAGGATTTTTAATATAAAAAGTGGTTCAGGCAAAGTTCAGTTTGCTGGAAACGCTTCTGTTTCTTACATCACAGTGCCACCACCATGAAAACAAAAGCTTCACAAGCTCGTAAATCCTCAGCGCCTCAGCCACTCTGACTGTTTTACAAGCCCGCCAGGGTTTCAGAGCGAAGCTTCTTAGTGGATTCTGGGACAGCGTTCGGTAGTTATCA
The DNA here is from genome assembly GCA_037975065.1 of Chaetodon trifasciatus. Classification (NCBI taxonomy): domain Eukaryota; kingdom Metazoa; phylum Chordata; class Actinopteri; order Chaetodontiformes; family Chaetodontidae; genus Chaetodon; species Chaetodon trifasciatus. The sequence goes on along the minus strand of JBBMOE010000054.1, from coordinate 1,526,535 downwards.
GTCAAAGGAATGTTTTTAACCTTGTTGGTGTCATAACACAGTCTGTCTTCAGATCGTACAAAAACCCCCGAGAGAAAGGTGTGATCAGGGTCACAGCATGTTATCTTTTCCTCACCCACACAACATGGAGGCATGTCCCTTGAAACCTCTGTGTGACAGACCTCTGTAGGACCTCCAATGATAGCTGGACGCCTCTCGACGTCAGCAGTGGAGCATAACAAACACATCAGACACGACCGAAGATTTACCGTACAGTAATGAAACGGTGGAATCATCAATTCCCCGGCGCAAGAAGAAAAGAACAAAAGCGAGCTGGACAAGTATTTTACAGGGGTTGATCCCACGTTTTTTACTCCCACAAATCTTACCCACTGAATAGTCAGTGCCGTTTTTTGCTTAGGTTGCCCTGAAAGAATGAGAGACTGTTGCACAGACTGTGGGAACTGCTGCAAAGCTATTTGGACCACATCACCTGAAAATAATGGGCTGTTAGTGGAAATTGTTCGCATAGTTTATGTTTCTTTTCTTTGTGTGTTTGTCTGTTGCTCTGCCCACCGGTGTCTGTGTGTTTGAGTCTGACTCTGTTTGCTTCTGTCTGTCAGGGATCAGAACAAATACAAGGAGGCAGCCAACCTGCTGAATGATGCTCTGGCCATCCGGGAGAAGACTCTGGGCAGGGACCATCCAGCTGTGAGTACATCTGCCTCTGCCTCACTTCAGCCTTATTCACATGTGCTGTTATGAGGGATTATGTGCTGATGCTGGGAGGCTGATAGTCAGGTTAGCCTTGTCCCCTGTTTCCTGTTTTTATGCTAAGCTAACTAGCTTCTGGCATTAGCATCATATTTACCTTACAGCCGCAGGAGTGGTATTTATCTTCTCATCGAACTCTCACAAGAAAGCCAAAAAATGTGTTTCCCAGAATGGGAAACTGTTCCTTTCATATAACAGAAAGGTGGATCCCTGGCTGTCGTGTGGTAAACACGTTAATCTGAGTTAGTCCAGGTAATGGAAAAGAAAATAGTTCTTCACCTTGTTAGACTGGGACATCCACCTTCATTTTATCCCCTGTTGTTCCTCACACGTTTATTAGCCTTTACTCTGTCGACACCTATTTCAGGCTGCTGCAGTGGCCCAGTTCTCCCTCAGCGATCAATAGAATTCATTTAAAAATATTGTACCCGGCTCCCTTCAGCGAGTTTCCAAAGTCATTAAGCTGCGCTCCTCGATGCAGTTTACCCCTGGGAAAAAGGTGTTTTTTAAAAGTGTAATCTTTGAATCATCAAGACTGAAAAACGCTTTAAGCCTTCTCTAAATAACAGGAGCTTTAACTGGTTTACAGTCAGGAGAAAAGATGGGCTGGGTCTTTGGCTGCACGAGTGTCTCTGTATTAACTTACTAGATGCACAAAGAAGAAGGGTCCTTTTACTGTTTTAGGACAAAACAACAGCGTCTGAACTGCTGATGTTAAGTTTTACGGAGCACATGGCACCTAAAGCCTCAAAATGCTGGCTGTGCTCAGGCCACCCACCTTATGCATTTTAAATTCCACTTTTTTAAAATCTGATTACATTTCTCCCAAACAGCCCAGATGTATTTGTCCACGATGGGGCCTGTGGTCCAGGACCATCACCGTGGATGTGAACTGACTGGCCTGTTCTCAGACCCGTTAAGCTGTTTGTCAGTGTGACTGTAAACATGCAGCAGGTCGACTAACTGTGTTAACCCCAGCAGGCCTGTGCCTCCACAGTGTGGACCTCCATCACTCTGCCCTTTGTGAAGCTGAGGTTAGCCCTCCCCTCCCACCTCCATCCTTTCATCCTGCCACCAGACCCTGATCCTTCTTTTCCTTCAGGAAGTGATCTTTTCAGTGATTTTTGTCAACAGAAAATCATATTTTTGGCAGTAATGTAGACAGTTATCTGATTCACTTTTTTCCTTGCACCGTGTTTGTCATTTTAAATCTGGTAAATTGGTATCTTCCTCCCACTTCAATCATCCTCATCTTTCATCTCTTCTATTTGCATTTTTCTTCACCCTGTGTCAAATGATCCGTATTGAGAGCCGGTTCTCAAGCTGAAGCCTGTGTGAAAGGTGGGACTGTTGGACTCCCCTCTGACCTCATCTTGCTGGACCGGCTGCAGTCTGTCCAGGGTGAGAGGGACCAGGCCCATGTGGAAACAGTTAAGGGCCCCCAGCTGATCACCGCTGTGTTGGAGCACTCTCCAGAGACCACGAGGGTCGGAGACAAGTAGCCTCTGATTGTGGTTCTGCCTGCACATCAAATAGTCTCCGGCTCTTGAGTCTAGATGTGGGGTCCGCCTGGAGACTCCACTGGGGGATGACGGGGAAACCTGGAGGAGGGCGACTAAGAGGAAGGGCCTGTCTGATCCGGACCAGAGTTGTGGTGGACTTCAGACATAACAAACGGCAGTAACTCAGTGTCTCAGTGTCTCTCTTTGTATCTGATCTGCAGCCGTTTGTCATTATCGTTCTCTGATATTTGAGGTGTGAAGAATAAGCTTCATCTTTCAGGGTTTTCTTGTAGATTGTGAAGGAAAAGTGAAGATCAGCATACATAGAAATCAAACTGAACATGGTGAGGTGATTCAAATTCACCTCCTCTGTTCGTGTTTCACTCCCTTTCATCACCGCTCCTCTCTGAATGAGCTCCCCCTCCTCCAGTCATCTCACCCCTCTGCCCTCCCTCCTTTGCTCCCGCTCTGTCCACATGGCCACCAGAGCCTGAATCAGAGATCAGAGGTGACCCCCAGGCGCCTCTGGAGTCCCCCTCCTCCTCAGTGCACGTGTTGGAGATGCAGCAGACGTGATTGGGATCAAATTACAGCTCACCATAATCACTTCCTGTTTCCGCACGCCTTCTTCCTCCTCATTAATTACTCTCTCACCAGATCAATGGCACTCTACTGCTGTGGTGGAGTCTTGCGGTTGTGCACGTGCACACACACACACACACACACACACACACACACAGATGACTGCAGCTCGTTGTCAGGCTTGATGGATGTGTTTGTGTCCCCGTCAGGTCGCTGCCACCCTCAATAACCTGGCTGTCCTGTACGGGAAGAGAGGAAAGTACAAGGAGGCCGAGCCTCTGTGCAAGAGAGCGCTGGAGATCAGAGAAAAGGTAGGTCAAAGGTCATCAAACACCATGACAGAACAGATTCAGTGGCAGTTAAATAACAGGAAAGCAGCAGCAGCGCTCAGCAGCTGACTCTCCGTCAGAAAGCTGCTCCTTCTTGTACTTGTAAAACTTTCACTTTCAAACAAAAGTTAACTTTCAGTTTCAGGCAAACTGTGCGTCCTACTTTAATAAAAAGCAGTCAAACACCAAACTGAAGATTTCACTCAAGATGGTTCCCATGAGCTGTTTTAAAGGCAGCAGAATAAAGGGCGATCACGTACTGTTGCTGTGCTCCGTCAAGCTTTCCATTTCAGCACAGCTGACAGACTCACTGCTGCTGATTGTTTAGATCTCCTGTGCTGCAGGTTGAACGTGTGCGAAGCGTCCACGTTTTACAGTTTGTAGCTTCTCTGCAGCTGCTTCCATATTTGTCCAGCAGAAGCTGATCGGCTGTGCTGATATTGATCTTCAGGTTATTGTGTGATGACACTCACCATCAGTCCTCTGAACTCCTGTGGAAAGACAGTCTCTAAGTGAAGACAGCATGTTTCTCTCTGGACATGATTCACTGGAATCATACGTGTCAATACAGTGAGAGCTTCCATTTCACCACAAAATACTTTTAATCACATCAGGTGACGTAGTGGACTCACTTCGCTCTCCTTTGACTCTGATTCTCGCTTCACTTTGTGTATTTCAAAGATGAAAGTCACGGGACAGCTTGTCTGTCCGGGGAGAACGTCCTTATTCTGTCTGATCTCGACTTTGATGCTACAAAGGTGCTGCTCAGCAATCCTGAGAGTGGAAGACACTTCTTATTCTGCGTCTGTCCTCAGCTCCTGCCTTTGAACAAGCCCTCCTCCTCTCTCCTCCTCACTCCTCTGGGAATGAGACGTCACTTTTGGTTAAGCTGAGCGATTTCATTTTATTTTGGTGCTGCTTAAACTCAGATAATAATGCTCTCGCTTAAGCTGGAAGATTTACCGCTGCACAGGCAGGCGGTGCAAGGTGGCTGCGGCAGAGCGGCTTCTCCTGCCGTTTCTCCTTTTTCGAGACGTCCAGGAAGGCTCAGCTTCAGCTTCACACGATGGCGGGTGAAGCTACGAAACTGAGACAAAGGCTTTTGGCTGTTCAGTTTATTCGAGAGGAAACGAAAACATGTCGACGGTGGATAAAAAGCTTTGGCTTTGATGTTATTTCACAAAATCTCAAATGAATTCTTGAATTATTTCTTTAGTAAATATTTCATGAGTAGCACAGTTGTTGTTGTCAAATTGTACTTGGCATTAGTAAATAAAAGCAAGTGTTTACAGAGTGATAACATGTTCCACAGGGGCATGGATATGAACACAGGTGTGTCTTTAGATCTCAGCTCGTCCTTTGGGCCTTGAGCACAGAAAGTCTTAAAACCGCTGAGCACAAATCTGTGATATTAGCAGCCTTATCCTTTAAAACCCAGAGACCAGGCACAGACTTCTGCCGCTTCGCTTAAACATGAAGCACTGAATAAGTATTTAATCGGGTTGAACGGAGCAGAAAACCTGACTGTCCTAGAACTCAAGAACAAGTTTTATTTTCTGCTCAGATGTCCTTGAACAACAAACCGAAGCGCCACCTGCTGCTATCCATCTCTGACGTCTTTGTTGAAATATGCTCGTCTGTCTCAGAGGGACTGAAACAAGCTCTCCGATTTCTCAGAAATTCCCATATTCGGTAAATATTTGGGTAAAACGTGGATTCAGTCAGCGCCCTGTAAGTAGAGGCTCTATGTAGAGATCCTACGAGCTTCCCAGAAAGCACCGCAGACTGCAGCACTTCTGGTATTCAGAGGCAGGGCATTCATCAATAAACACGATCAACCCTCAGCCACCCGCAGCTCGCTGGTATCTTACGGTCATCGTTTTCAGCTAACGACATGTACAGGAAAGCTGTCAGATGTGTTGTGCTGAAGACGAGGAGGAGGAGGAGGAGGAGGAGGCCAGGACTGACTGAATACTGTCTGAGGCTCTGCTCAGTTTCCTCTGCACCATCCTGACAGTCACAGACACTGTCAGTCTCCAGCGGGGAGGGAGGTGATCTGTGGTGCTCAGCAGGGGTTTGATCTCAGACCTCACACAGACGTTATACTGTACTAAGCTGAGGCCAGAAATCCCCCACAGGACAAACAACAAGCTAACTTGGGTTAGCTTTCCTCTCCGACGCTCCGCTGCTTTTCTTTCCCTCTTTTGTCTCCGTCCTCAAACTGTTCTCATCCCTCTTTCTCTTTCTCCACTGTTTTTAATGAAGTGGTTTCTCAGTGAGCTGAGACTTCTGGCTTTCTGTGACTTCATCTCCTTTTCTCTCCTTCGTCATCCTCTTTGAATCTTTTTTTTTCTGCCTGGCATTTCCCTCTCCGAAGTCTCAGCCTGTCTCCACTTCTCTCCTTCTCTTTGATCCCCCTCTTTTCCAGTCATTCAGACTCAGACTAAGCCCTCTCTGCAGTTTTCTACATCTATCCTCAGTCTCCAGTCATCCTTCTGCATCTCTTTCATGCGTGCTACATTCACCTCTAATGGCTTTAAGCTTCCTCAGCACACAGGAAAAGCTTACACCGCTCTCATATCCACATTAATGCAAACATCCACTTTTCACAGTTTTTCCTGGTCGTTCTGCTTCTTTTGCTCTGTGCAGCGAGGATATCGTTTTCTCTGATAAATGCTGAGCCGATGTGTTTGTCCTCTGTCCTCAGCTTCTATTTAATCAAGCAGGTCAGTAGTCCACCAGTCTGGCTCAGGTCAAAATCTTTTAGGAGACACCTTTGTAGGTTAGGTTGTAGTGTGAACAGCAGTTACAGATTTAATTTCCAGGTCGTTTCGGGGGCCCGAATTCATCGGTCTAAAATGGCAAATAGACATTTTTATGTGTGAAGTTAGAGCCTAAATTCCAAGATCAGCAACATTACAAATGATCTGTGGCGAGCAGTGCAAAGGTCGACTCAGCCTGGCAAGAGATCTAACAGATCAAATTAGCAGAAGCCAACAGGTTGGCAGACAGCCTTTTTTTCCATTAAAGCCAAAATTACAAAGTAGACACGTGGATTGAAAGTGGGTTAGGGTCACACGTTTGACCCTGATGGAAATTCACAGAATGAAGTGAAAGAATTACTGACGAGTTGCACGTAAAGTTCAGAGTTTTCCAGCCTCTTTTACACACAAAACGTGGTGGAGTGACAAACTGCTCCATGAGCTTCCCGGCACCTGGTTACAGGCTGGTGGTAGTTTGTCACCCAGCTTTAGAGCTGTGGACCAAATGGCGCAGAGGAGACGCAGGTTGTAGCCTTAAACCCGTTCTGTTGGACGCACTGACTGTTGTCTTAACCCCTCTCTGCTCCTGCTTCCATCCCAGGTGCTGGGGAAGGACCACCCAGATGTGGCCAAGCAGCTGAACAACCTGGCCCTGCTGTGTCAGAACCAGGGCAAATATGAAGAGGTGGAATACTATTACATGAGAGCGCTGGAGATCTACCAGACCAAACTGGGCCCCGACGACCCCAACGTGGCCAAGACCAAGAACAACCTGGTGAGAAGGGTGGAGGCGGGGTGGAGGAAAGCCGCTTTTGGGTATTTCAGTGTATTGATACCAGATAAATCAGTTTAAATGGAATCAGGACTGGAGTGCTGTAGTCCTGCTGAACTTTAAACTGTGTTTATCCTGCGCTAACCTGTAGACATGCTCTACGTTAGCCTGTAACACTTGTGTTTTCGTTCCATTGGTCCAATCAGATTCGCCACAGAGGCTAGGTTCTGGTGGAGGGTTCACTCCCCAGTGAAAACAAACACCACAGGACTGAAGCCCAGTAACACCAGAAGGTGGCACAGCAGAAGCCTTCAGTGTGTCTCGTAGCTCTGTAGACACGACTCACAGCTAGCACACCGCTATAGCTGGCGAGCTAACTGCTAGCACACAGTCCAGCCAAGCTAGCGTGAGTCAGTCACAGTTTTCTGTCTGAGCCATTAACGCCCTGCACACCAGCACTGCGGCAGCTTCCATCAGAGTGAATCGATTTGATCCCCCAGTGAAGTCTGGTTCTTTCAAATGTGACCAGACCATGAGACTGAATTATTCATCAGATAAGAAACAGCTATTTTGTATTTGTCTGAAATGCAGATTTTAATTATTCTTCCTCGTTTGATGGTTTGATTGACATCGTGTACTTTGTGGTGTCTGTGGATAAGAAACAAACAGTATTTTGTATTAAAGACAGCTGCCTCCCCTCAGTGTGTGATGTGTAAGACGACTTCTTCTACACGCTGCCGTGCTGACTCTTAACGTTTGCTTCTCTGTGTTCTTCAGGCGTCCTGTTACCTGAAACAGGGCAAGTTCAAGCAGGCTGAAACTCTGTATAAAGAAATCCTCACCCGCGCTCACGAGCGGGAGTTCGGCTCTGTTGACGGTACGACACGTGACTGGACGATGAGCACAAACACACGTAGAGTTCAGACATTTCAGCCGCTGTTCTCTTCTCCAGAGTGACTTAAAACAAGCCAAACACACACAAACAAACGTGTGCTGACAGCCCCCGCTGCTCTCACCTTCTCATGTAAAGGTTAACGTTTTCAAGCTGCTGTTATCACTTTGGTTCGCCGTAAACAAAAACGACCTTTCAGCCGAAAAATGAAAACTGTGCTCCTTCAGAAGGAGATGCTGTTTTTCTGAGTTAGTGTTTGTCGGCACTCTTTCACGTCTGAACGTGTGTTTGTCCGCAGATGAGAACAAACCAATATGGATGCATGCTGAGGAGCGAGAGGAACAAAGCAAGGTGAGCCCAGTCTGCTCTTACTTGTACTATCATGTATGCAGAAATTCTAGTAATATGTGTGTGATGTTTGTCCCCACAGTCACAAGTTAACCACGCTTAATTATTATCCACACCGTGTCACACACACGCAGATACGAAAATACTAAGCAACACTGACGGCGGCATTAAACAGCTGTGACAGTTTTATGATCTTATTTAAGATGGAATAGGAAGGATTGACTTTGCAATGAGTTGGATTAGCAGATTAAGGCTCAGTAATAACCATCCAGTGCTGATGGTGTGAGTGCCCGACTTTCCCAACGAGGAGTTTATTCCCGTCATGGTTTAAAAGGTTTAGTTGTTCAGGGAAGGAATCCTGACTCGACTGTAATCCCACCACTAAATACCCCTTCATGTTATCTTTGATGGTATTAAAGAAGCCTGTAGCCTCACCTCACATGTGAAGTTCAAGGGTCCGTGCTTTCTGTCCAGACTCGGAGCGTTCCAGCTGTCTCGTTAACTGATGAGCGTGAGTTTTGTCTTGTAGGGGAAGCAGAAGGACGGCTCACCGTTTGGAGAATATGGAGGCTGGTACAAAGCCTGCAAAGTGGACAGGTCAGTGTGTGTAATGAATGAGTGAAGACGGGCTGCTTTGTCTGCTCTTGACCCGCCATCACTGGCCGATTGTGACGAGTTGAACCAAAAAGAAATCGTTTCTTTACTGTATTTTTTAATGCCCGAAGAGCAAAAATCCATTAATTAGCTTGAAAAACTGCAAATTCAGAGTAAAGTCTGAGAAAGTAAACCTAACTTTGTGTAGTAGAATCTATCTAATTTAACTTATCGTGGTTAGTGCAAACAAAATATTCACACAAACACATCTGCAGCACATATCCTCCTGGTCTGAATCCTGATAAAGACGCTTCACTCTTGTGTTTTATCGCATTCTTTATTAGGTAAAACACGTTAGCGTTTATTGAGAGAAAGAGCTTCTACATGTGAAGAGAAGTATGAATGTAGGTTTTAACTAACTGTGAAGTATCGTTGTAAACAAGTGAAAACTTCCTCGTCCTTGGTCTTGCAGCCCCACGGTGACCACCACCCTGAAGAACCTGGGCGCCCTCTACAGGCGGCAGGGCAAGTTCGAGGCGGCCGAGACTCTAGAGGAAGCTGCCATGCGCTCCAGAAAGCAGGTGTGGTCTCGGGACGATGTGACTGATAGGACAGGATTCCTGCGTGGGGTTAAATCCTCGCTGTCGGTGTTAAACTGCACAGACAGCAGCAGGCGGCTGACAGCGGTTACCAGTACTGCTCAGCACTCAGCGACAAGTTCAGTCTAGTGTAAAATTAGGGATGAGATGAGGCTCTCTGGATGCTGAGAGGTCTGGATTGCAGCTTTTAAGCCGCCTCTGATGGTGTGTTACTTATGCAGCCTAATGGGGTCTCATGTGGAGATGAGAGGTGGGAGGCAGCGGTGCAGCCCTGCAGCTTTTATCCTGAATTAGGATTTCCTTCCAGGATTTAATGCCAAGTATCCTCAGCTGGGAAGTAACACATGATGCTATTTAAACTGTGTGTTACAGCTGTGGAGAGGTTTGGTAATCAGTCCAGTTTTAAATACCCACATGGATATTTTGGGCTGTTTTATACTGCTGAGAACGGGAAAATATTTATTGGCTTTAAAAGGACATTTTGTGAACGTTTTGTCTTCAAACAGTCCATGTTCTGCTCTCCCTCCTCGACAGCTTCAGTAAAATGTGAAAGTCTGTGTAATGTGAGAGGGAGAAGATGTTAACAGATGTAAAATAACAGACACGTAGAGTCGCCGCGCTACAGTTTATTGTCCTGCTGCTCTGTGTTTTTCCCCTCTGAATAATTGATTCCTCAGAGGGTCAAAGGAAGCCGTCTGTGCATCAGTCCTCTTTGTGCTGAAACAGTATCACTGGTCCAGCTTTAATTAGCAGCCAGAGGCTCCTTTACTTAACCCTCTGGTTTCTGAAGAGAGATGCCTCTGAATGGCTTTCAAATAAGCATTTTCCACATGAAAACTGTAAGTCTGTGTGTGAATTGTTCATCTGATCGTCACCGTGCAGAGTTTCTGTTTTCACGTCCGTCTGCTGAAGAGAAAGTTTCTCTGTGCTCACCTTAAACCTGTTTGTGTTTGCTGTGCAGCACTTTCCTTCAAAGAAAGCTTTAAGTTTCTCCATCTTGCTTCAGTCACTGACTGCTGAATTCGTTCTTCCTCGTCCTGCTGGAGGCGCGAGCGTCTGCCAGCTTCAGTGCAGCAGGTGGTCCAAGTCGAGAGCTTTAATATTAATTGGATTGGATGAAATGTACTTGTTCCTGTCAGCTGTGCGGTGTCCGTGTGTGTGACGAGCTGCAGGTGGCAGAGGTGCTCAGCTTTTGCTTTAATTGGATTAGTTGAATTGGCATTTATTGCTGTCTGTGTTTCTGTGTGTGTGTTCATCAGGGTCTGGACAATGTGCATAAGCAGCGCGTGGCGGAGGTCCTGAGCGAGCCGGAGGCCCGCGAGAAGCAGCGAAGCCGCGAGAGTTTGACCTCTGACACGGTGAAGTACGAGAGCGGGCCCGACGGTGGCGAGGAAGTGAGTATGAGCGTGGAGTGGAACGGGGTAAGTACAGTACACAGCCCTCGACACGTTACCCAGAGTCCTCAGGCCAGGAGCACTGATGTGTTTAGATGACAAACCGCCGGGATCTTTCTGGACAGAAGCCACATTCAGAGTGATCTGGTCTCATTGTAGAGATATACGACATCTATGTGACAGCACGGCCCCTCCAGGTACCACTGGAGTGAATCATCAGAGGGCTGAGGTCACGTCCAGCTGGTCCCCAGCAGATTCATTTAACTCTGAGACCAGCTGCTTTGTTTAGTCGTCTTTGTCCTGGAGAGGCTGATGCTGTTCAAATGGGGTATTTTCAAAACACAATGCAGCAACCGTACACGAGTAAAAATTCAATCTGAAACCTCAGAAACAACCAGGAAAGACAAGCTCGTGACTAGAAAGAGATGGATGTGGTAACACGGCTCCAGTAGTTCTGCAGCTGCATGGAAAATGTGTCTAACTGTGCTTCCTCTGTCGTTATGTGATAATAACTGAGTGAACAAGGTCAGACCTGATACCCACATTCATCTATTCTTCATGTTTTAAGCAGAGGAGGCATCGTAGACCAGCTAATAGAAGTTACAGGAGCCTTTATTCCATCATATGATTGAAGTTGTCAGTGTTTCGGGGGCTCCGGTGGCTTCAGTCGAGAAAGAAACTACGAGGTTGTTGCTGAACTCAGTGAAACGCTGTAAATTCTGTCAGACTGTGTTAAAACATGAGTAAAAAGCTAATTTTGTACTGTGCTACACTGATAATGCTGATTGACTGTCAGAATTACTACAGTAGCTGCTGCTTGTCCTTCACTGATTAATGAAACCAGGTGAGACGCTGCTCTGTGGAGACGCTCACCTGGCTGGATCTGACGTCTCTGCTTCAGTCGTGCTCTTTCATGCCTCCGTAGTGCTTCGCTCATGAGAAACTCTCTTTTCCACTAAAACTTCTGTAGAGCTCTCCCAGCTAACTCTGAAAAAGTGCTTTCACAGCAGCAGCAAAGCCCCCCTGGTTACACATGTTGACGCCCCCCCGCCTCACACCCTGCGCCGCAGAGCCACCTCTCTAACGGAGTACATTTCACAGTAGCTGCAGTATTTTCTCAGCCTCTAGTGACCGCAGTGGCAAAACATGTAGATGTAGAGTCTCTGTAGGCTGCTCACCATCTTATTTCTGAAACGCTGCTGCTGCTGCTGCTGCTGCTGCTGCTCAGGGCTGGCCTGCTCACATAGCAACAGTAGTGATAGCGCCCTGAACAACCAATCAGCATCTCCCCCTGCCCCTCTGGGAGGTTTGGTGTGAGACACATCGTCGTCTGCACACGCCGCGTCCTGGCAGCCGGTTATTAGCCTTCAGCCTCCTGCAGATTGTCACATCACCAGCTGATCTCTATTTACACCGTCCTGTCAGGAAAGAGCTGCAGCTGAAGGAGATCTCATGTGATGAAGCCGTAAGGCCGACAAGAAAACTGAAGTTAAAAACATGCCAGGTCATGGTTTAAGATACACTCTATTATGAATTGAAAGATATGTTTAGAGAAAACAGATATCAAACAGGTATGACACCTAACTGATGTGCAGTGTAATGATGCTGTTTTCTGAAGATTCAGGTCACAGTAGCGCAGTAGATACAGTGCGTTTGAATATTTATATGTAGATTAGCATTAACAAGTATGCATGCATAATGAACTCAGTGGGGAATGAGCACTGGATGTACAAAAACACGGCTGTAGTGTTTGTACCCTCCGCTGCGTCCCTGCAGGTTTCAGACTGCGTTTTTCTTCCAGCCTGTCGCAGAAAGCTTCTCCTCCGCTCCAGCTCTCTCCACAGGCAGGCGCGAAAGCTGCTGTTTCTTACTTTATTATAACAGAAAGTCCAGTGAGAAGCAGCGTGACTCATCAGTCTGCTCTCCTGACTCAACACGGGCTCTGTACTGTACTCCTTCTGCGTCCTCTGGACACTTTGCTGATGTCTGTGGTCTGTGTCCACTGTGCTGTGCGTCCCTGTGTCAGTCTGTCCCTCCTCTGCATCTGTGTGATGAGCTGCTGCCTGAGAATGGAAACGTCTCTGGTCTGTGTTCCTTTCCCTCGCCTGCTTTGTCAGCATGTTAGCAGCCGGAGAGGAAGGAGGGATGTTTAAAGGATGTTTATGTGGCCTGTAAGCTAACGGTGACGCTAACGGTTCACGCTAAAAAACCAAGAAAACACTGCAAACACAATAAATGCTGATTGTCACTCAGTCAGATGTTAAATATCCTTTAGCTCTGTAATCTCTAATAGCTTTATTATTATATTACACTTAACATTTTAGGCAATAATAATACATATAATAGTATTGCAATAATAGAATTAGCTTGATTTTAAGAATCAGTTCATCACTGAAAGAATTTACTGTTTCTTGCTTCTCCAATGTGGAAACTTGCTGGTTTTATTCATTTCTGTGTGATATCATATTGAATATCCTTGTTTTTTGTGCTGTTGATCAGGTAAAACAGTCAATTTTAATGAAGAGTTTGGGTTTGGGGAAAATGTGGTGGACATTTTTACTGTTTTCTGACCTCTTTAGTCCAACAGTCGATCGTTATTTCCGCCCTGCTTAGTTCCCACGTAGCCAAAGAACACAGTGGACCAGCAGAAGTTGAAGTGTTTGTCTGGCTGCTCTCATGTGTCTCCTGCCTGCATCCCCTCTGTGTTTGTTCTGTGCTGGTTTAACTGAGTTTAACGTTGTTCTACTCGATGTCCGTGTTCTAACAATGTTCCAGGCTCAGACACAGTCGCTCTCCATCACCTCAAACTGTGCAAAACCTCCACCTCGTGGTGAAGCCTGTGAACTACATCACAGCCACTCAGTCAGAATGAACAAGCGTCCGCTGTCTCGCTGTGTTTGCTCTGAAACATCAGGACGAAAGCTGATTATCAGGATCTAAATGAGCACTCGCGCTCTGCTGTTACACCTCAAAATTTAAATTTGGAATTGAATTAGTTTGAGAAGAGATTTGAGATTCCAGCCAGAGTTTATCAGTGTATATTTGGTGTTGTTTCCCAGCATGTCAGAAGCTGTCGTGTATTCGACGCGCTGAGCTTCATTCAGGCAGTCCAGACCTTTATTCCATTTTTCCAATGTCACACCTGAAGCAGGAAGCCGGAGGTGTGAACTCCGTCTGGACAGAGCTGATGATAACTTGTCCTCCGTGCTGCCTCTGTTTGTCTTCTGGCTGTGTGATGAAGAAATGCACCACGTGAAAACTGTGGATGTACAATCAGTTTCCAGTTTATTAGGTACACTGAGCTAAAGTAGTCAGTCCTGCTGTAAATCCTTCATGAAGGTTAGGATGTTCAGCTTTATGTTGGGTTAGTGAGGTGTTTCTAATATTTTGTCTACCCACTTTGATATAAACAAACTTAAAACATTTCATAAAATGAATAATTTGCCTGTTAAAGCTGGAAAAAGCTGCTATTCTTCGTGCCTCGCTTCCGTTCCGAGGGATCGGTCTAATTGCTGGTGCTTAAAACCCTGAAGGCCTGCAGTCTTTGCGCTTTAATCAGCTGATGATGCAACCGTTGGTAAACTTAGTGGTTTTCCAGTTTTTATGGCCTCAGGTTTTTTGGACTGCTTCATCCGTGTCTTCTCCAAGCGCAGGAGTAGGTAGCCAGAGTACTTTTGCTTGTTTGTCTTGATTTGTGAGGTGAGCTGACGCCCCCGTAGCTAACGCACCTGCTGGTGGAGACGCACCGTGTCTGACCTGGAAACCCTGCTCGGTAACCTCGCCAGTCTCTTAAATTGACTGTTTCCCTTCTTTCTCTCCCTCCACTGCTTCTTTGGAACTGTCTCTTCGTGTCTTTTTCTCTCTTTCACTGCTCGTGTTTCCCTCTCTCTCTCCTCTTCCTGCTCTGTCTGACCGGCAGGCATAACTCCAGATGCCTTGTAATGGTTCTAAAAACTTGTCTTCTGCATGACGGACGCCTCGCCTCGCCTCGCCTCACCTCGCCTCAACCCCTTCAGCTTTGCAGTTTTCTTCAGCTCTGCCTCCCCCTCTCTTTCTCCTCCACCACCACCACCACCGCCTCCGGGTTCTGGTGGGAGTCTTCACGGGCCGGGTCGAACCAGACCGATAGCGTTGTGGAGGGGGTTGAGGGGAAACGTGTGTCTGAACCCAGACTTCCTGCTTGTGTCGAAGCGCTGTACTCGACTGTGTGTTTGTGCTGTGGGGGGGAGGGAGGGGGGTGATGTTTCTTTAAATTTGTGCTTCTTCTCTTGTTCTTTCTGCTGTCCTTTCTCTCTAACCTCTGCTCCTCCACCTCCTCTCTCTCTCCAGTGTCTTTAAACTGTACTTTTGGCTGTAGTCTCATTTAATTGGTTGTTGGGAGAATTGTGGGGGGGGGCTGACAGTAAACCGAGTCTCTGCGTCCTACCTTCTTCTCTCAGCTGAACTCTGAAGCTGAACTCTGTCCATTTTGACCTGGACTTCAAACACAACGTTACATCAGAATAGCAGCTGTTGCTTTGCTTTAAGGTTATTTGCTTTCTTGGATCTGGACTCCATAAAAAGGTGACTGGACACCAACTATAGAGCTCAGAAGCACCAAAATGTTCCTGTTTCAGCACATGGAGAGATAGTAAAGAAATAGTCGAGTGGTTTTTGCTTCAGTATTGCACTGTTTCCCTGTTTGACAACTGCAGCTGCTAGAGACAGAAAATCTAAAATGAGAGGTGGTGTTCAGCCTGGAGAACTTAACCGACTGGTAATTGATGAAATATACCAGTTTCAAACCAAAAACAGATGTGAAGATTTGCTGCTTTTCTTCCGTCATATGATGCAAAACTGAATATCTTTGAATTCTGGTCAGATAAAACCTGTAAATTAATGTAATAGTGACAGAACCTTAGAGACAAAACATTAAATTGATTAATCAACTGGAAAGATGATCGTGTTTTTGCTAATGTTCCTGTGGTGCATTTAAGGACCGAAATTGTTTTTAGAGATTTTGGTCAGAATTAGTCTGTGTGATTAAAACCAGTCAGGCAAAAAGAGAAATACAAACCAGTAAAAAGACAAAGGAACTGGAAGCGTTGTGTGTGTGCACATCCAGTCCTTCATTAGAGCCGAGCAGGAGGACAGATCAGAGTTTCTGCATTTAAAAAAAGTCAGCGTTTAACACCAGGCTGCGACTGAGGACAAACACAGACAGCACTGGTCACGTGCTGCTGACATCACGGTCAGCTGATCAGACAAAAACACTCCACAGATACCTTCCAGGTGTGAACTGGTCAGAGTTGAAGCTTTGAACTGTCCGTCTGTCTCTCTGCAGAGGTTAGAAGCTCTTCGTCTGTCCCCTGTCGTCCATCCGGTTTGATTCAGCGTTTGCATCTAGACTCATTCGTGGTGACTCAACGCTCGTAGTGATTTAGCGCGCTGTAAATTAGACCGGCGTAACTCGTCAGCATGATCGAGAGCACGCTGACTGTGGCTCCGTGGGTAGAGTTTTCGTCGTTAGCTCGTCGCTCTGTGTCATCTGTTCGCGCCGATGTCAGACTAAACCGTTGTGATGTCAACGAGGGGACACGTGACAGGTGGCAGGGTTCATGCACGATGCGTTTAAGGTCTGTGACGGAGCCGAGCTAAAGTTTGAAGGGAAAAGAACCGAAGCTTTTTAGCCTGAACATCGTGCATCCAGCCTGTCCGCCTCCTGTATATCTCTGTATATAGACGTCGGGATGGGGGGGCGGGGGGTGCAGAGGGTTTACTGTGAACAAGCACTGCTGCATTTGTGGGAAACTCGGGAATTGAAGTAGTCTCCTCGTCTCTGTTTTCACTCCTGCTAATAATCTTCTGCGTGTCCTGTCCTGTTTGTGCATCTGACAGTTTGTCTTTCTTAACTTCTAATAAAACCTAAACTCTTTGCTCACCTGAACCTGTGCCTGTCGCCTCTTTGTGTGTTCCCTCTCTTTTCTCTGTGTGCCTTCATAACCCAGTGAGCTCCAAGCATTAACACCTCTCTGCAGCAGCACATCCTGACACTGAGCGACCGGCCGGAGGTCCAAAGTCCATTCAACTAACGAGAGCTTCCATTGAATGTTTATCAAACCCTGAAGAGAAGACATGAGCCCCCAGAGTAGAAGAAGACTTCATCATTACAGTCATTCATTCGTTCATTTTAGATCATCTTAACTGATTACTGAGACGAGCAGGTTCATTTATTAAGACAGTTTACGTACTAGATGTTTCAAAAGGGTGGAAAAACACAGATTTGACCTTTTTATATGCATACATGTCATTTGAGGGTTTCTGATGTGCCGCATTGTTCTCATCAGCCGATATGAGCTCATCACAGGTGTGTCTGTGCACCTGTGTCTGCTGGTAAGATACAAACTGAAGTGAAGAAATGCAGCAGACGCGTTTGAGGTCCCTCAGAGACGTCAGAGTTTTCTGTTGCTCTCATAGTTCAGAGCTCACAGAGCTTTAACAGCCACGTTTGTCTGTGGCTATTTGTTGATGTGAAAATAAGAATATTCATCACTCCATCCTGGTAGTGATGATGTTGAGGCTTCAGCAGCTAACTCGCTCAGCCGCGTAGCTTCAGGCTAACGTGGTCGGACTGAGCTGTGAAGGTCAGCAGGTCTGACCCCCAGAGACGGTTTGAGACGTCGGACCTGACGCCATCAGCGACGCCGCGGCTGATGACATCCACGCTGCCTTCGAGCAGCGGTGGAGCGTAGCTCAAGTAGGCCACTTAGTCTGAGGCACATGTACTTCAGTTGATCAATTTGATGCTTCAAAAGCTGCAATTCAGAGGCAAATGTTTCAGCTTCAGATGAATAAAAGATACACAAAGTTCATTATGATGGATTATTGATAGATTGATGATGCTAACACACGAATGTGCAGCATCTGTCTGCTCCCACACAAAGTCAGAACCAGATCTGACTGTCAGAAGGTGGCGTCATAGAATCCAGGCAGACGGGGGTGTTCAGGGGGGTGTTCAGGGTATCTGTGTTAAATACATGCAGCTGGGCTTCTTTGTTCCACTCACACACACACATTCAACTCTGACAACCTGGACCGGTCCAGGTCGGGGTTTGGAGGGACCTTTAAAGACTTCTCTCGACCTCACAGATGTTGTTAAGGCTGAATGTAGATGGTCACACAGATCGCTGGACCCACACCGACAGCTGCAGCACAATGAGTGAACTCACCTGTGTGGACGGACCTCAGGTGTGCTGTGTGGGAGCTCAGCGCACAGATGACTGAGGCAGTGACTGAAGCCAGTGTGTGTCTGCATCACGGCATCGTGTTCACTCGTGCTCCGAGTGCGTACGTTAGAGTTTGACCAGTGTTTGGAGGCCATGTGACAGTTATGAATTATAGAGACTGACTGCTCTGCTGCTGTTTCAGCCTCTGAATGCAGAACTGGACAGAATCAGTGTTTTTATTCTCTGCACCAGAAACGTGCTGATTCCCACTGACGGCCAAACCATACGCTGGTCTGACGCTAACGTCCGTACGTGAATCTCCTCTTTGTGTGTGTGTGTGTGTGTGTGTGTGTGACGTAACGCTGTGACGTCTCCCATCAGGACGGCTCCGGCTCTCTGAAGAGGAGCGGCTCCTTCAGCAAACTGCGGGCGTCGATCCGCCGCAGCAGCGAGAAACTGGTCCGCAAGCTGAAAGGCGGCGGCGGCGGCTCGTCCCGAGACAGCGAGCCCAAAAACCCCGGGTAACTATCCCACCAGACACCTGAGCGCCCCGCCACAGGTGACTCTCACTCTATGCACTGCAGGCCTGGAGGAACGAGCCGGCCCTCCAGCCCTCAGCTCGGCGGTTTGCGTACTAACCAAAAACAAAAGAAGGGATTGGCTGTGCTCTGCTGGCGGTGAAGCGGTGACACTCTAAAGCTGTTTGCACGAGGGAGCTTCGACTGGCACGTGACCTTTATCCCGCGCTGCTTCCTTTGACCTTCCTGCTCACGTGCTGCCGCTGTGCGCCGTCTGACGTCACTTTGTACTTCAGTCTGGTCGTCAGTGAGTGAAGGACCGCTGTTTGAAAAAAATACAGATGAAAGTGAAAATGTTCTGAGAAAACGTCGCTCTGTTTTTAGAACAATGATCAAAACATTGTGAGAAAAAAAATTTCTCATTAAATTTTAGTTAAGAAAACACTTAATTAGATTAAATCAGGGTGTTACAGGCAGCAGCAGAAGGAACAGACGTATAAAAAGGGAATAAAAGTACAAAATGGAAAGTAAAAAATCAACAATGTAAATGTACATTCTATGCAAAAAGCAATATTGCTAATGGGAAAAAGATTGAAAATATATCCATGTTTGAGTTTTTTCACTGCTGTGCTCCTCATGCTCACGATGACCAAACCTGAACATAAAGATACAACCGACTCCACAGAAGTTAAGACGCCGTGTGAAACGGAAAGGAGCCAGAAAGTGATCACCTGCTCATCCTTTTTCACATGAACTCACCTGAAAACAGCATTTTTTTTAAATGTTGAATTTTTGTAAATATCTGCTTATTGTGAATCTGATGCAGCGGCACGTTTCACAGACTGAAAGATGTGGAACGCTCCACCTGTTTGGAACGTTCTACAGGTAAACAGGTTAACTGATACCAGGTGAGAGGATCATGATTGGATGAAGGAGGTTAACACATGGACTCTGCTGTCAGTGAACACAGTTTGATGATGGATTCTGGTTTTATTCTGGTTTTAAACGGCCTTTTAACCTCAGTGGGGTGGAGGTAGTGTTGAACCAAAGCTGACCGCGGGCAGCGAGCAGCACCTGAGCAGAACCGGTTCGGATGACACGGGAAACAATGAGACGCTGAGACGGCTGACGTGTAGAGAAGCATCTGCGATGAGACACAAACCACTAATGTCTGCTTCTGAAACGCTTGTTACGCCTGTGGAACTCATTCACTTTCTGTTTTAACCACTAAAGGTTGAATATATTTATTCCATTTTGTGGCTTTGGACTATTTATTTCAATTTGTTTTGAAATATGGTTCAGTTTGACTCGCTTCGGTTTGGATTGTTTCCTCTTCTTTGTGAACTTCACTCTGGAAAAACGGACTTGTCTGCATGGCTGTTTTTGTTTCCACTTTTATGCCGTGTTGAGTTTTTATTTATGAATAAATTTTTTCATTGGACTGTCGGCCTGCATGCCTCATCTGTGTGCTCACTGGTTTCCATTTTCCTTTCTCTGCTGCTCTTCTCTGTGGCTCCTCGAGATGATGGACGTGATGATGTCACTGCCATCATCATCATCGTCGTCATCATCGATCTGACGGCTCTCGGTCGTGTGAGGTCACTGCAGAAACGTCCGTTTTAACAAGTTAAAGATCAGCCGCACGATACAAGTTCAGCTGAAGACCAGCCCTCAGCTTTAAACAATCAGTCACCGCAAAACTCCTCTCTGATTTTTGGCATTTTTACCTTTTATTCAACAGTTTTCTGTAGCAATAAACAGGGAAACGACGTCCAAGTAAAGTCACTCAGCAGCATCAAGCTGTGGAAGCTGCTGTTTCCTGGTTTATTCCTCAGTTTGCCCTGAAGTGGAAGTTTCATCTTCCCTCCAGCAGATGGAGCCAGATTTCACTGCAGCTGAAACGTCTGATACGTTAAATAATGATGAAAATAACTTTTCCACATCACCATGAAACTAAATCAAGTGATTGTTTCACCTCCTTCAAAAGATCCACTAGAAAGTTCCAGGCTGCCGTCTCCTATGTGCAGAACTGAGAGTTCTCACTTTGGCGCCACCTGGTGGACGTATCAAGAATATTACTTTTCCACTCTTTCTCACCTTCACCTGAACAAATAATAATGTCTTTTTTCCTGAAACATTGCAACTTTTTTCTCAAAATATCTTACAACTGTTTTCTCAAGATATTACAAAATAAAAAAAAGTTTTGTCTGTCTTTGTATATTTTTATACTAAAAGTCAAAAAAGACAAGTTGCAATACATTGAGTAAATTCATACGTGAGAAAAAAGACATGATCGTGGTAATTTAATTTAGTTGTAGTGTCTTGAGAAAAAGAAGTCATATTGTGAGACAAAAGTCAAGACAAAAAGTCATTTTGAGTCTTTTATCTTTATTCATTTTGCCTTTTTTTGACCGTGTGACTGCAGACAGGAAACAGAACTTCTGAAGGGTCTGAAGAAACGCTTCAGATCATGTTTTTGCTGTTGAGTTTGTTCACTGTAAAAAGCTTTCAGTTGATTTTTCTTAAACATCTGCGAGTCATGTGGTTTGTCTGGTTTCGACCCGTTCAAAGGAAAAGCTTTCTACGTTTTCGGGTCACGTTTGTCAGGATGGACTCGTTTCTGCAGTGTCGCCTCACTCAACTCAAGTTCTCCTTCAGGCATGAATGTTGTTGTTTGCATGAACTTCACTCACGTAAACATCAGTTTACACCACAAACAGCGGATCAGTAAGAACAGAAGGAGAGCGTTGATGCCTCTCTCTGGTCAGGAAGCTGTTAGAAGCTTTGTCAGGTGTAACCGATGACTTAGATTATTTTTGATGAGTCATTTTCTGATGCGTTAATGAGAGCACGTTATAGATCGACAGGCTGCTGAGTCGTAAACAGGTGAGTCATCAACAAAAACTCCAGCAGAAATAAGTCATTTTATAACAGAAATGCTACAAAACAAAGGTCAAATAGTCCATTGACGCTGTTTTATTGTAAATGAATTAAAATATTAGAAAGTGGTGCCAAACTTTTAGATTTCCAGATTTCATGAACCGGTGAGAGAATATGGAACTAACCTCTGTGTGAAAATATCATGGATGTCATTAACCAGCACATACCTGCCATCGTTTCCTCACCCCTGACTCTCCACCCCTCACCTCTGACCTCTGACCTCTGACCCCTCACCCCACCGCCCCCCCTGCATGTCACTGCTCTGGGTGCAGCATGAAGCGAGCCAGCTCTCTGGGGGTTCTTAACGTGGCGGACAAGGCTGCGAGCGACCACTACCAAGTAAGACCGAGCGTGGGGACGCAAAGTATCTGAAGAGTCTCAGCCTGTCTTTAACCCTGCTGCTGGTCACATCCTGGTACTCAAAGGTCAAAGGTCAATAAGTGAAGAGCCTAAAATATAAAGACTTCAGTGACACTGTTCTGTTTTTAGCTTTAAAGTTTTAAAAGCAGAAAATCAATCATCCACAGAAGTTTATTAACTGAAGTTTAACTCTGCTTTTTGCTGAAACGATCAGAAAATATTTATTTTAGACTCAGATAATTACCATTTATTGAGCAAAAATGCAAATTATGAGAAATTGTGAGCCGTTTTCACTATTTTTTAACATTTTGTGGGCTTAATACTCAGTCGATTACTAAAACCTGATGATTTTACTTCAGTAAAGTACATGAATACTTCCCCCACCACCGCTCTTTGGAAAACAACCACACAGACAGAATTCTTTATCCCAGAAGAAGCAGAAAAATTTTTGCCTCAAGATTCAAACAGTGAAATTAAGTCTGATTGTCATTCACGTCCTATGAGAAGGTACATACAACAAAAGCTCAATTACAGCTTTTAATTTCGACTCAAATCCCAAAATACTTTAGAAAAATGCTGAATCTTCCCACCTGGTTTACCAGCAGGGTTAAACAAACTCCTGCAGAAGTGTTTTCAGATACTTTTCGACCTCCTCTTTCCGTTTTCACTCCTCTCTCTCTCGTCTTTATGAGCGGTTTCTCTTCAGACTCTGGTTCAGTTTCGAGGCTGAATATAATTTGTCGAGTCAGATTTGTCACTAATGACACGTGATGATCGGTGTGACTCACACACTAACTTCACCCCATCGTTATTTTGACTAATCAACACAAATTATTAACAAGATTTCTTTTTTTTACCTGACACTTTGAGTGTAGTTTGTGACACTGAAGGACTATAAACACTATTAAAGTCTAAGAATAAATATTTATAACATCACATCGTTAGCGCCATGAGTTAGCTGAAAACAGCTGACTTTTCAAACTTTCTAATGACTTGTCGTTTTAGAAAAATCCTGTTAAAGAACTCTTAAATATTCACTTGATGGCTGCATTTATGATACTGTGCTAAAATACTGAAGCTAAAGCTAACAGAAGCTAAGACAACAAGCTAACAAAGAGTAAGCACCCTCACTGGCTGTTTTGCTTAAATGATTGTACAAGCTAGGCCTAGCTTTATGCTTCATTTGTTGTATTTTCAAACCTATTTATCATTTTTAATGTTGGAATAGAAAAGCTGTCAGGATAAACAAAAATCAGTGTCTGATAAACGTAGCACTGTCTCGCTAACGTTCACTGCTGGAGTGTAATGTTAAACTGCCCTAAAAAAAAAAAGCAGGACTTAGCTGTTAGCTTAACATTAGCCTAAACTCTGATAGCATCAAGGACCAGCTTCCACCATGCTAGCTCCCGTTTATCAAGCAAAACATTCTCTGATTCAGGCTTATATGAGAATTTGCTGCTTTTTCCTGTTAAATGTCGTTGTGTGTTGAGTGTTTTTGGACAGTTTGTCTGACAAAACAAGCAATTTTAAGAACTTAAAATGAGAAATTGTTGGTTGTTTCCAATATTTTGTGACATTTTGTAGACAGAGGGCAGAGCCAGTTATGTTAGCCTAAACTCTGTTAGCATCGAGCATTAGCCTCGACCCAGTGCGGAAATACTGCAAGGTGGAAGTAATGCTAAGTTAAGCTAGTTAGCTGGGCATGCTAACGTTTGCAGCTTATTTTAAAATAATATAAACACTGAATCATACTTTTCACACCGGGGTAGCTAAAAAGTAGATCGTTTTTAACTTTCTTTGTATGTGTTTGTAAAGAATCGACCCGTCGGGTCTTAACTTCAGTTTCTTCTCACTTCATTTTCTGCAGGAACGAAATAATCGTCTGAGGAAAAGCCGCGACCTGAGTGCCAGCCACACGGACCTGGCGCGTTGAAGGTCTGATCGGAGGCGAAGGACGGAGCCCGAGAGGTCACGGAGGTCAAACCCACAAACATCGGACCCTCCTCACTGTAAACTGCTGTGTGAAAGCTTCATATCTCCCATTTTATACGTCAGCATCGCACCGCCGAGTGCTCGCTGTACAGGCTTCAGTGTTTCGTCGCACTTCTGAGGGTTCGTGCTCTCAGAGGGGATTTGTGGTGTTTTTTTAATCATATCTATCGAGGAACAAGAGGAATATGAACATGCAGCGACCGGCTGTAGTCGTGGTTTGTGTGTGTACAGTATATCTTTTGTATGTGCGTGTACTGTATGTGTGTGTGTGCTGGCGTGAGGGATCTCAAATCAGCCCTTTTTAATATTTAATGCCATCGCTTGAATGAAGGCAGACGCAGAGTGGAGCTTCAGGTTTACAGACATTTCTCTCATAACTCGTCAGTTCAGTTAAATTGTTGTGGGTGAAGCCAAAAAGCTGCATTTATTCTTAGAGTTCACTAAGAATAAATGTAGAATCTGGAGTGTAAGAAGTGCTTAGAAATGCTAAAATCATTTAATTTGAGTGTTGGTGGAAGCGACTTCCACAACTTATTCAGAAAAAGTGTTTCCATCTCCCGTTTAGTGTTTAAAAAATGTTTTTTGAATCTTTACGAATGCGATATTTCAACATAAAGACGCCTTGATGGAAACTCGGCTTCACCCGCCGAGGTGTAACTCGACCAATGAGAGCAGCGTTGCCTCTTTGGAAATGTGTGATGAACTTAAGCTTTCCACTCTGCGCAGAACCCGTCCAGCAATGACGTCTTTTCGAAGGCCGACCCGGACGTTAGCTTAGCTCTGCGCTCGCTCTGCAGCTTCCCAGTGGAAGTTCTGAACTGGTTTGTCTGATTCATGGAGAAAATAAGATGGGCAGCACGGAAAGAGTCATGATGTTCACACACGTTGAGCAGGAAAATCCTCACAAACCAGCAGACGTTTGCCAAAACTCAAATTCACATCTGAGGTTTGAACAACGTAAATCTTATTTTCTGCATGAATTCTCGAAACCTTTAAGAGATTCAGGTTGGAAACCTGTGGCGGGAACTCACATCTCAAATGCTCTTAAGAATCGTTTTCCTGAAATGTTCTGTGTTGATTGAAGACTTTGCAGTTCTATGTTTACATTCGGGGTTTTGTAAACCGTGTTTTGCCGACGTTTATTGGCACATGAAGGCCGACCGACTCTTTCTCAGGACTGAGGCTCCAGTTTCACACACTGACTGCAGACTTTAGGCCACGGCACGCTTTCACACAAACGTCGCAGCGTTTTTTACTGATTTTAGTCACGACAACACTTTACCATGTAAAGTTGAGCCAATTCAACCAAAAAATGCAAATTATGGATTATTTAAAACTAGTTAATATCACAGTGAAATTCCTGAGATTAAAGCTGCAAATGTAAAATGTACATTTTCTGCAGCCAGAATCAGAGTATTTCTAATAACACACAGATTAACACGTCGCTGAAGTTCACGCTGAGGGGTTGTTTGAAACTGGAGTTCATTCACTGACCTGATAAAAATCTGAATTTAACCTAAGCGTCGAAATCCTGTCAGAAATACTGAACATGTCGTTATTGATCGCATACGACGGCTAAATGAAGCTCACTCTGTTTTTTAAAGGGAACACAGTGATGGATATTTAACTCTTATTCTGTTTTACATTCAGGACACAGAAACGCTCTGAAAGCCCCGTCGATCAATATTTAGGATTAAAGTGTGAGGTGAAAATGATGCGAGCAGCTTTAAGTCTGGTTTTACTTTAAAAATGTTTGCTATAGAGCTGAAATAATACCTGCATTGTGGTAGCAGTACTAGAAAAAACATTTCACACCTGTGCTCACCTGTCGTACCGTACGTTACGTCTCAAATCTTAAATGTTTTCTAAATTCAAACATGTTTATTGAACTTGAATTGAAATATGTGATGAAGGAACGTCGTGCAAGCTTAACCTTTAACCCTTCCATCGATCAGTAAGTCTTAAAACGTCACATGTTCAGACGTCAGTCAGTGATTGGACGATGCTTCAGTCAGGATTTTAGGATTTTCACCGGAAACATCAGACGGACTGAAAACAAACTATTGATGATTGAGCTGACTTCAGATCAGATTTGGTGAATAATTCATTTACTCGGTTTGGTGAACTCGTCGTTTCTCTGCAGGGTTGTGCAATAAGCTTCGGTCTGACTTTCCCCTCGTTTGGAGGGAAAACATGTTTCCGTCCTGACTCTGGTTTGTAAATCTGATCAAAGCGAATTCACATCTGAACCAAAGTGGAGAATTTACACGACTCCAAAAAATCTGATTTTTCTGCTTTTAAATGAAAATTGTCCCCAGATGATAAAAAAACAGCCGTCCCCTGACATGTAAATAGAAAAGCTGAATAGATTTAATCACTTGAATAATATTCATTTTTCCTTCTGTGTCGGCAGTAATTCAGTCAAAGTCGTGGAGGTTTTCTTAAAGGTTAAAAATCTCATTTTTGGAACAAAGATCTCATTATTTTTTTCTTTTTAACGATGATTTTGTTGACACTTTGTGGAGTGTGTTGAAGCTTCGTGGTGACTGTTGACCAGTCTGCTCGTCAACCTGCTTTGTGCTTGTGTGTTTTTTTTTTTTTTTTAATCTTTATTGTCTTCCTGCAAAGTAACGAGGCACATAACTTAATGTCTGATGAACTGAGCAACATTTTGAGCAACGTTAGCCTTCAGCAGCCGGCAACAAAGTGACTGTAATTTAACGCAAAGCAGTTTTAATACGGAAGCAAAGAAACGCTGAAATAATTAAGATGTTAAAATTAACACTTATTTACAGAATTCTGAATTTATGTGGTTTGAAATTTCCAGTTGGTAATTTTTAAGTTTTACGTCCTCTTTCTGCTCTTTAAAGTTTTAACAGCTTGAATTTCAGTCTAATTTTTACCAACCTGATTCTTTTTTCTTGACTTTTTTGACTGTAAACAGACAAACTGAGTTAAAGCAACTTGAATATAGTTTTTTATTAATATCGGACGCAATGTTCAATCAGAATTTGGCGAAATAAGTCCAATAAATTCAGTGGTGTTTAAATTTCCACATGAAGTGTCAAAGTATTAAATCTTTTTGGCCTTTTGTCACTTCCATAGTCGTAAACTCTTTATTTGATGCAGCTTCTTTGGCTAAAATGTCACATTCAGAGGAATATATGATTTCTCAAACAAAGACAAATGTTCCACCTTTTTTAAATGATTTCTAATTCTTTCAATCAGAATTCGTCTTCTGGTCATTCTTTGTCCTCCGTAGAGTTCTTGGCCTGTATATGTGTGTGTGTGTGTGTGTGCATACCGCCATGTTGGGACGTTGTCACTTTCAGCTCAGCGTTGCTCAAACTGTTGCTGGAGGACAAACTGCAGCAGCCTGATTATCAAAAAATGAAAACTTCAAATCTGTCCCGAAACGACGGCTTAGGTTCAGTTCAGGGGATTTTTCCGATTGCGATGACGTGAATGTAGATTTGTGGATTGATGGAAGCTCAGACGGTGATGGAGACGTCGGCTGACGTCGCGTGTTTTGCTGTTGAGGCCGTGAAGGTGGAAGCCTCGCAGTCCGTCCTCGGGCTGCAGTCTTATTTCTGCGTTTTGTTGTATTTGTTTGAGGCTGTGGAGCGCCGACGTGGACGTGACATAAAGTCTTTATTCTCAGGTCGAGACAAACATGCTTTTATATCCGTTTCTGTAAATTAAAGGCCAACATGTGACCAGGACTTTTCCCTCCTCACACAGTCTAATAAATATCTAATATTCCTTTGAGTTTCCCAAGTACATTTACTCCAATACTGTGCTGAAGTACAGTTTTGACGTACTTTACATCTTTTGCTGCTTATGAATTAAATAATAAAACTGCTCAACTGTAAAAAAAAAAAAAAAAAAAAAAAAGTCCTCATTTATGAATCTCTTATCAGTTCATTTGAGGTGTTTTACTTAGATAAAATATTTTTATCTGATTATCAAATCAGTTTTCTGTTTACTGAATAATCCACTAATACTTTCAATTCTGAAATAATAAAACTATAATACTTCATACTTCTGCTCTACTGCATGTCAGAGGGAAGTCTTGCACTATGTACTCATTACATTTATCTGCACTTACAGTTACTTTACATACAAAACGTACAGCTTAATATATGATGCGTTGTCATAAATTCAGCGTAAATCTGGATTTTAGTATAATTAGATGATAGTGAGGATTAAGTTATAGTGAAGTTGCTGTAATTATTAGATTTATCATGTCACTGTGGTTGTTTGGGTTTGGGTTGACATCAGATGGTAATTTTCTTTCTTTATTTTCTCTTATTTCTTGTGTTTTTCTTTCTGGATAATGAACATTAAAGAATAATAAATCAGAAGACATATTTCAACTTCAAAAAAAGAAAACAAAATTAAATAGAACTCAGATTAGCTCTACCTCAACCAGCCGAAACAGAGAAAACTCCTAAATTAAAACACATTAACGCAGGACTTTTACTCTGAACTGCTCCACAGCTCAGACAGTCCACAGAGCGTCCAGTCGGCTCGATCTAACTTCCACAGGCACGACCAGTAAGCACCAGGCTGAAGGTCAAGTTGCACATGTCCTCCATTGTTTTCTGTGTTTTTTCTGTGTGTGTGTGTGTGTGTGTTGTACATGTGGTTTGCACAGAAGATGCTCCTGGACGAGACTGGCTTTCCTCTGCAGCTGCTGCTCTCACAAACTTTTGTACAGCTCGACTGTTTGAATAAAATGGTTCAAACTTGTGAGCTTCAACTGTGATTCTTCATATTCTGACGAGACCATGCAGCCGAGCACGGTCACTTTTACTAAACTCCTTTTAAACACATTTAAATGCTCTGGTACCTTCAGCAGTATTTTTACTGTGCTACACACTGTGTGTAGCAGCTCCAGACATGCAACATAAACCTGAGAAGGTACAAAAATACATTCAATTAAATTAAACATACAACACAATATCTTCCAGAAGAATGAAACTTTTGTGCTTTTTGCTGATATGATTTCTTTAGGAATGCCTGAAAATGAAAAATGAATTCAGGAACGTTGTTTGTTGTTGTTTATTTCTTAATATAATAATATTTCCCTGTCAGTTTCATACAGCCACGTCGTTCTGTTATTTGCACGAGCAGATAATAAATCAAGTGGGCTGTTCAGAACAGTAATAAATAAAACAAACATGGATTTCATGGAGCAATAGCTTCGGATGTAAAAGCGTAAATCAATCTAAATACTCTCCCTCCTTCAGAAAAAAAAAAAATCAAAACCGTCCCCACGTGATGTCACCTCCGTGCTCTGATTTGTTAAAGGCTCTGTCAATCATTGCGGAGGGCGTGTTCAGACAGGAGTTTGTGGGAGTCTCTACTGTACAAAGAGGAGAAACAGCTGCTAAAGCAAAATGTCTTCAGTGCCTGATGGAAAGAAACTCGTCCGGAGCCCCAGCGGCCTTCGCATGGTGCCGGAAAACGGCGCCTTTAACAGCCCCTTCTCCCTGGACGAGCCGCAGTGGGTCCCGGACAAAGAGGTGAGGCAGGGCAGGGGGATTTGTTTGACAGCGACAAGCTACCAGAGCCGCGGACACCAGCGAGAAGCTAGCGGGGATGTTAGACAGGGCTTTTCCGGTGTGCTGTTTTCAAAATAAACAAGTAATAATTAAAAAAAAATACTTCTGTTTGAGTAATCACCTAATCGTTTTTAGTTCTACCACCGCATAGGAACATCAATGCTAAATAAAAGATATCACCAAAGTAAGATAAGTACCAAAATGTGCTTCCATTTTTTCATAATTTATACTTTTACTCCACTACATTTCTGAGGGAAATGTTATACTTTTGACCTGACTGTATTTTTTTAACAGCTGTATGCTACATTAAAAAATATAACATGCAATTTAAAATATTAAGTGAGTAGGACCCAACTGAAAGTACCCCAAAGTTAAAGTACTGATTTCTCAGAATGCCGCGACTTAGAATCATATATTGATTACAGGATTATATTTATTGATGCATTCGTGTGTTCATGACTAAAATGTTGCAGCTGGTGAAGATGGGCCTAATTTTAGATGCTTTACATACTGCTGGGTGACTTCATTTGACATATTACATCAGATTTTATGAGTTGATTGCATGTTGTAATAATAACCTGCAAAGTAAGTGAAACATTTCAATCTATGATTAAAAAGTTCCGTATTTCCCTCTGAAATCTAGTAGAGTAAAAGTATAAAGTAGCTGAAAATGGGAATAAACAAGTAAAGTACTTGAGTACACTTCTGGAGTGAATGTAGTGAGTAGGTAAAGCGCTTTAATTTTCGAGGTCGAGTCTCCCAACTTCCGGCATGTATCGCGCTACGCGGGGCTAACTTTACGCGGGGCTGGACATGGCAGCTGGCTCGCGGACTGGGCGTTGCAGGCAGACACGGTCAGCCTGGCAGCTAATGGAGCCTCTTCGACAAGCAGCCAGTTAACTGCTGGAGCTCTCTGTCAGACGCAGCCACGATGTTTAACACTTCCAGAAGTGCTTAAAGTGACAAAACGAGGGTTTATTCTGTGTTAGCTGACGGCTACAACCGCACTTAGCATGTCGTGTTAAGCTAGCAGGAGTAGCTGCTATGCTAGCTCCTCAGTCCAAAGATCTGTGTGTGTTTGTATCAGTGAAGCAGCGGAAAGACAGACTGTCTGCTCATGAGTTGAACTGTGGCTGCTGACAGAAGCACTTTGACCTGACTGACGGTAAACCGCAGAAACAGAGTTAATCATTTGTCATCTGCTGGTTTCTGATGAGTCTGAGGGTAGTGTGAAAGGCTAACAGGCTAAATTACAAACAGCATGTGTCAACAGGAAGTAAACAAACACGCAGAGCTGAAAGAGTTTAAGGTGAATCGATTAGTGATTGAGCAGAAACCAGCAGATTACAGAGCTCCCACCACGACAGATACTTCATTCATTGATCCGTTTATATTGATTTTTGTTTTGTGAGTCCATAAAGGACCGTGGTGTCTTTACATAAGCCTGCTGTCAGATGATGAAGAAATGAGCTTTGTACGCTGAGAAAATTCATCAGCAGTGACTCCGATCATGTATTTTTAAAAGTAATTTTATAAGCAAATGTGAGTATTTGTTGTCCTCTGTGATTTTAAATTAAATGTCCGTGTTTTTGGCTGTTGGACAGACAAACAGGCCACCTGAAGACGTCAGTTTAACCTCACCTCAGCGACACTGACGGTTGGTTTGGCTGACAAAGCAATCGAAAGTGTCTTCAGCTGCTGTTGAGCTCGAATCTGTCCAGCTCAGCACGTTGTGTAACATCCTGTTTTTCCTCCTCCCGTCTTCCAGTGCCCGAGATGTATGCAGTGCGACACCAAGTTCGACTTCATCAGAAGAAAGGTCTGTTTGTCTCGCAGCACGGCCAATCACAGCTTGACCTGAGTGAAAAAAACAGACGAGGGACGCACGTGCACGCGGACGGACGCTGAAGAATCCGAGGCTTTCATTTGGCTTCTGTTGGTTTATTTTGGCGGAGACACACTGAGGCCTCTGTGGTGACGTCTCTGTCCTCCCATAATCACCACTGTCCTAATAACACTGTACAGCTGCGGCTCTGCTCACGTGCGTCCTGATTTCTGTGCATGTTTGCTCGAAAATTCTTTCTGCTGCTGCAAAAATAAGACGTTTAAATGCCTGAGAAGAGAATTCCCGTCCTCCGCGTCACGCCTCGACACGGCGGTTTGAGTGTTTTCCTGCTTTTAATGCAGTTTTGTGAGTTTTCTGCTAAATGAAGGCGTGTTGTTTCTGTGGACCAGCAGCTGAAAACGATTAGTTTCCCGTCCCTTTAAGAAGTGCAGCCCTCGTGGTTCTGTCGCACAGATGATCTCAGCATTGTGTCGGTGATTCAGATTTTCTCCACCAGATTCAGAGAATTCTGGGTAAAAAAAAACTCACTATCTGGCCCAAACTGTTAGAACAAAAACTGAACTGGCTGCAGTTTCTGCTGGCAGACTTCCTGTCGCTGCGTCAGGCAGACGCTGGTAGAAGAATGAGGATTTATTATTTTTTAAAACAGCTGATTACACCTTCAGCTCCCTCACGAGGACGAGCGTGTTGATGCAGAAATAAGCGCTGATCAATGCACGATCGATCCAAGTGTTTCCTCACTCGTCTGTATGATAAACTCAGATGTTCTCTTCTCTGCGCTCACTTCCTGTAAATCTGACTGGCGCTCCTGTTTCCCGCAGCATCACTGCCGGCGGTGCGGCCGCTGCTTCTGCGATAAGTGCTGCAGTAAGAAGGTGGTGCTGCCCCGCATGTGCTTCGTGGACCCGGTGCGGCAGTGCGCCGAGTGCAGCCTGGTGTCCCAGAAAGAGACCGAGTTCTACGACAAGCAGCTCAAAGTGCTTCTGGGAGGTGAGGAGTGGCTGCTCTTTCAGAGTTTTCGTGTGGTGTGTGCGTCTGTTTGGTATGTTATCTCCACGCAGCAGCTTTCAGGAGCTTCAGTTTAACTTCAGTGCTTCGTCAGACTGTCTGTTGTGGCTTTCCTTCGTGGTATCAAATCCATTTGCATACAGGCTCCTTCACTCCGTAGAAAAACTACGTGCTCCCTGTCACCGCTCTCACGTCCATCTGAGGCCGCAGATAATCTCCCTCCAATTCTACACTATAGATATACAACACATAGATCAAAAATACAAACTCTGAAATAATGAAATTCAATCTATTTCTACATCTATAAATTATGGCTCCTACGTGTCCGGCCCCTAATCATTAAGCAGGAAGATTAAGCATTACCAAATACAAAGAGCCATGAACTGAAACAGTTATTAAATTACATCGAACAATACGAGTCCTCAAACATCAGTGAAGTCTCAAACTCTTACGTATCAGCTCTTTTTTCTTCACTCCTCTTGTCTTCACACGGCTTCTTGCAGCAAACACAGTTTATTCACTGCTCTCTCCAGAGTGCCGTTCTTGTTCTGCGCTCTTACTCTGCGAACTGTTCCACTGGCGTCAGGAACGGTTTGGAGTATCCTTCCCATCATCCATGCGTTACGTGGAGCTGAACTGTCGACGGGTAACACCACGTCTTCAGGTTTGAAGGACGGGCAGGTAAACAAAGATATTGCACTTGCCTCCTCCGTCTTCGAGCCTTCTGATCATCTGTGTTGAAAGTTCCCGGTGGCACACTGGGCTGTACTTTCATCAGCAGCAAATGATCAGGTGTTAAGGGCTGGATATCATTTGGATGATCAGATGTGCTGTGATCGGGCGATTATTTATGCTGTTTTCAACCTCACACATGAGGGTTTGAAGACTGTCGTCTGTGAGAGTCTGTTCTTTCACCGAGGCACCAAGAATCTTCCGTTCGGTGCGGATTTGCCGCTCCCAAACTCCTGCTTGATGAGAGGCAGCAGGGCTGTTGAACGTCCATTTTATGGCCTTCTTCTGCACAGTCTTCTCTGTGTTTGTCTGCTCCAAGTTCTTGATGGCCTCTCTTAATTCCTTTTCTGCACCAACAAAGTTTGTGCCATTATCAGAGCGCAATAATTCGACCCGGCCTCTCCTGCTCATGAAACGGTGCAAAGCGTTGATGCAAGAGCTGGTATCAAGACTGTCTGCCGCTTCTGTGTGCACAGCCCACAGCCCCACAGCGTTTGACAGATGCCCGGCCCCGTTTCACGTCAAAGGGTCCGAAGTAATCAATGCCTACATTTGTGAAAGGCGGCTTGTCTGGCAAAAGACGATCCTTCAGGAGATTTGCCATCTTTTGCTCTCCAACTTGACCTCGTCGTCTCCTACAGACTGCACGCTCTGATATGAGCTTCCTGATGGCTGAGGTTACTTGAGGTCCTCTAAACCCAAAGATAACTGTCACATCTGTCAAAGGAAAGACTCAAATCTGCTCATTTCAGAACCTGAAACCAGGAAATGTTGCACACGTTAGCTTGAAAAGTGACCAGAACAATGAATCCATCATCTGAATCTTTTATTGACTAACTGATCGACCCATGGATCGTTTCAGCTCTTCTGAACTCAGATCATCACTGAGCATGAACGGCAGGAAAAGTCCAGTCGCTGTTTGGTATTTCTGCACTTCGGCCCTCCGGCGGCTCGCTCTCACTTCCTTCCTGTCTGCTGAAACACAGCAGAAATCTGTCTGAATAATCTGTCAGCGCGGCCTCGTCCTGCCCTGATAATCCACTCTGCTGCCGTCCAGCGTGGGTCAGCGCGCGGCTATAAATACGCCGCGGCGGTGAAGCTCTTAACGACGCGTCCGTCAGCGGCCCGGAGCTGCGGGGCGGCGGCCGGCTGGATGCCTGCGGCGTGTCAGGGCCTCATGGGTTATTGATGATGGCGTTATTGGCTGGCCAGCAGAAAACAAGACAAACAAAAGCCGACAGGAAACAAAGCAGCAAAACTGTGAGTTCATCTGCCTGTTTGTTAAAGCTGCAGCTGAACACTGAAGCACAGATCAGAGCTTCGATCTACATAAAAAGCAGGTGAAAGAATTCAGTTTGAGCTCTGAAACACAGACTTTAAGTGTGATTTGATGCCAGATCGTCCACCTGTTCCAGCACAAGCAGCCAGCAGTGATGCACTGATAGATACTGTTAAACAAAACCTGAGTTTTCAGATGGAATGGCAGCTGGGAGAAACTTTGATTTTTTACATGAAACGTGTAAAAATCCTTTTTCTGAAGCCAAACTTGGACCTGCAGGCTCGACGGCTCTGCCTCGTCTGTCCATCACGCTCACCTGTGCTCTGTTTCCAGGTGGAACCTTCGTCGTCACCGTGGGAACATCAGAGAAGTCCGAAACGATGACGTGTCGCCTCTCCAACAACCACAGGTGAGGTCAACATCCAGACTGTCCGGAGGTGGAAAATGTGATTTGGGTGAATTTGCCCTTTAAAAAGCGAACGTTCAGCTCATCAGAGGTCTCGTGTTGGCTGATGGACGTCCTCTAAAGAGTCACGTCTGTCTTGTCTCAGGTATCTGTTCCTGGACGGTGAAAGCCACTTCGAGGTGGAGCTGTCTCGGATCTCCAGCATGCAGATTCTGACGGACGGGACGAGTCCAGGAGGTGAGACCGCTCGCTCTGATCTGAACATCCTGCTTGTCCTCCGCTGTGGAGACAATGAAGCGGGACGTCTCCGTCGCTCCGTCTGAGTTCTCGTGTGTCCTCTTGTGAAGATTGTCCCTGTTTTAACTCTTTTTTTTCTCACTAACAAACTCTTCCTCCTCCGCTGCTTCGGCTCCGGCGGCCCGGCTCTTCTTCTTCTTCTGCGCTCAGAGAACGACGTTCACACTTACACCAGCTTGCTGGACAGTCACTGTATCTCTGAAGGTTAGCGTCCGGGGTCCACCCGCTGTCCCTCCGTCCGTCTCCTCGTCTGCTTTCTGTCCGTCTTCATCTGTGTGCATGAAGCCGCCTGAACGTGAAGCCGGTGAATCTGTTCTGCTTCCTGTTTCCGCCTCAGTGAGCCCCAAAAGCATCAGACGCAGATTTCAGTGTCGATGCATGACGGCGACTGAGTACAAGTACTCAAGGAAGGTACTCGAGTACATGTACTAAGGAAGGTACTCGAGTACAAGTACTCAAGGAAGGTACTCGAGTACATGTACTCAAGCAATATACTGGAGTACTTACATTTCAGAAGGAAACGTTTTGCTTTAGGTGTCACTTCACATCAAAATACACAAATTCAACATGAACTAGCTGCTTATTAGCATATTAGCTCTTTGTTAGTTATTATAAAGCAAAAGCCTCGTTCTGCAGCTACGAGGACATTAAGTCAGTTTTCCATCAATAATTACTGTTATTCATAATGAGGAAGTGGTTAAATACAAGTAATTTATTACCAGCGTAAAGCATTAAAAGTGCTTTAGAATAACTGCTGAGGAGCTAGCATGCTGCTAATATGCTAATGAGCAGCTCGTTAAAGGTGAATATGTTCAAGTCAACATGAAGTTTTTCTACATTTATCCAACAGATGTAGTTTATAAGTTCACACGTTAAGATTTGTGTATAAAACACATGAAGGTCTTATTGAATCTGAAGCTTCGTTACACATTAAACTGCACAAATCTACTAAAAAAAGATTGTTTTCATAACTGATAAATCGTCAAACATTTCTCGGGTCCAGCTTCTTAAAAATGAGGATTTTTGCTGTTTTTTTTCTTTAATTTAATCACAATAAACTGAAAAACTTATAGGCTCGATTGTAATTTTAACGGCGTTTCTGACTATTTTCAGGATTTTTACAAACCAAACAGTCGACTCATCAGGAGATCGATCAATAAAAAAGTAAAAATTAAGCTCCACCTCGACAAAAGAACAACAGGAACAGTAAAACGCTGCTTCCATCAATGATAACGATAATCTAAAGAATTCATGTTTAAGAGTTTTCACTTAATTTTAATCAAATTAAACATTTGCTGGATTCTGTTTTGCAAACTTGAGGATTTTCTGCTTTTTCCTGTTTTCATATCATCACATTTCTGGAAATGTGGTCCACAGCTGATGGCCGAACGATCAGCTGATGGACGAACGATCAGCTGATGGACGAGCAGGAAGGAAATCAATGATGATGATCATTTTCATCATCAATAAACCTCTCAAAACTTCTCTGAGCGCAGAGCGCAGAGCGAAACATTCAGCTGGCAGTGATTAAAAAAGCAGCGAAATCGTCCCGTTTGAGAAGCTGGAAGCAGAGAACGATTGATTAATGATGAGAATTATTGATCGATTATCAGAAATGACCGGAACACGATGCTCTGAGCCCCGCTTCACTGCGAGTGAACTCTCCATCGCTCTCTGTGCTGCGTTTTATTTTGAAAGGTCACGTTTCCGTCCTCTTCCCTCGTTGATTCTCAGCCTCTGACCTCTGACCTCTGACCTGTGTTTGTGCATGTGTCGATCATTTAGTTTGACAGACACGTTTCTTCGTCTTCTCCTTCATCGTTGAACCTCGTCTTTCATTAACAAACCTGCAGCTGGAGGCAGACAGACAAAAGACTTTCCTCTTCGCTAACAGACTCTGCTTGTTAAGAGTTTTTACAGCATTTACAGAAAAGCTCTTTTCTAAAGTGTCGCTGAGGAAAAACTCTGAAATGTCACGATGACTTTTCCTCTGAATGTCCTCCAGCTCAGCACTTCAGTCCGTCTGATGGCTTCTAAGACAAAAGAGCCACAAAATAAAAGCTCTTTGACAAGTTAGACAGTTTGCTCCATCAGTCTTTTTTAGTGCGTGTCTAAATGAAGGTGTGTGTGTGTGTGTGTGTGTTAATGCGTGTGTGTGTTCAGGGGGGACGTCGCGGGCCAGCGGCATGCTGCTCCACTACAAGCCGATGGGCTCGCAGGACGTCCAGCAGCTCCGCATGGAGGCGGCGGACGACAAGAAGGTGGCTTCGTTATGGCTGGCCGCGATGCACAAGGTGCGACACACACGCCGCTGCGCCGCACACACACGTACCCGTTCAAGCTAATGAAGGTTCGACGGACCTGCTGACCGCGTGTGCTTCATGAGATCAGCGTCAGCCTCGCTGTCTGTGCAGCGTCTCACTCAGTCAGATCAGCCTGCAGTTAAAATCATTAGTTTTTAGAAACAGTCAGTTGTTTGAGCTAAAATATCAAATATTTTTCTGGACTTATTGGACATTTTGAAGACAGATATTTTGATTTTCACTCATTCCTGTATTTTGAAGTCGACATGAGCAGTCGGTCAGAGCTTTGGGTTCGACAGACCTGCAGTTTGTGAGAGACTGATGGGAGCCAGAGTGAGTGTGATGGTGGTGAAATATGACCCCAAACACACCGCAAACATTTCTCTTGACCTCTTGAGTTTCCCATTTCTTTAAGATAGAAGCTAACGTTAGCATTAAGCGTTTTATCTGCTAGTGCTTGAGTTAGCGTTAGCATGCTAGAACGGTAAATGGAGACATCAGCTGTACTTAATGAGGACATATTAGCATGCCAAAAGCTAACATGTTAGCATGTTCTATTAGCCTGCAGACAGCATGGCCTCTCCTCTGGCGCCCCCTACAGGTCAAAGCTGACATGTTTTTCCCTCCTCGTGAGGAGCTGACACACTGACTGAAGCTGTCTCCTCCGTCTTCTCGTCCTGCATTAGCTTGTTTTTGTTCTGTCTTCCTCGCAGGCGGCCAAACTGCTGTATGAAGCCCGGGACCAGTGACGCGCAGCACGTCTGGAAGACTGAACCTCCAGGCAGCACACACCCAAGTGTTTTCCCCCCGTCTCGTCGGGGTTCGGTATCGTTTGGATCTTATTAACGCCGGTTCTGATTCTGCTTTGCGCCTGATTCCTCGTCGGTTCTTGATGCCAGTTTTATCATCGCGATTTCTGCCAGAAATGTTTGTATGAAAACACTTTATTACCTCTATAACCAGTACTTTGTACACCATGTTTACCACAGATAGGCTGATTGTTCTCCTCCTTTTACATTTTAATTCCCTCTGAGTTAATCCATGAATCAGGACATGCAGCGTTAATGTTTCCGCAGAAGAAGAAGAAGAAGAAGCTTTGCAGCGCCAGTTCGTTTCTGCTGATTTCAGGCTTCTGCTTTAACTTCCTTTAACTCTCAGAATTCTTACAGTTTGTGTTTTCACACAGAAGCTGAACTTTGACGTTTTAACATCCGTGAAACGTGACGTGAAGCCTGCAGAGACGCAGTCAGACTGCAGACGGAAGCCCAGTTGTTTTGTCATTTTATACGCTGCTCTTAAATTCTTTTCCGTCAGCGAGGGTTTTATTCCAACTGATGAGACACTTTACGGATCCCCGCGGGGGTCATTTTACCTTTCCTGATGCTAAACAGCGCCGAGCGGGCGCCGAAGGTCTCGCTTCGGCTCGACGGTGGAGCCAGTCTGAAGCCAGACCTTCCCGACGGCGTTGTGTCCTGCAGGTCAAAGGACAAATCCACCATGAAACCCTTTAACGCAGACAGAGACGCGGCTGTGTGTGACGCGCTTTGCATTTCAGGCCTTCGTCCGCAGTCTGACGGCAGACGGTGTCTCGGCGTCGCTCGATCGCGCTGTGTCACCTTCCTGCTGTGACCCATCGACGTGTCAGAAGCGATTAAAGTCGAGAGCGACGCTCTCTTTCTGCACGATTCCCTGCTCAGGAGCAGGAGCGAGGAGGCGCAGAGGGCGTCTCAAACGCTCGCAGCAGGAAATGGAGCAGAAAGCAGCGAAAGGTGAAAGTGAAAGGCAGCGTGGGAAATGTAGGAAGAGGCCGTTTTCAACCCTGAAATGCAAAGAACGTCTCAGATTCATTCACAGCTTCAGCAGCAGTGCTGGATTTGTCCTTTCCTGAGGTGGAGGCTCAGGAGACGAGCTTCTGCTTCTTCTCCGTCAGCGAACAACTCGAGTATTTACACCTTCAGATCTTTAGGCGGCGGCGGCGGCGGCGGCGTCTGAGGCGCCGACAGACGATTGGCCGGCTCCAGTGAAGCATTAACACACACACACATAAAGAAATGCTTTAAATGTAGTTTCATGTATTGAAGTTTTGTATAAGCTATTTTGTTAACTATTCCTACTTTTAACACGAGGTGTGTGTGTGTGTGTGTGTGTGTGTGTGTGTGTGTGTGTGCGTGTGCGTGTGCGTGCGTACTCACATGATTTTCAAAGCTGAAGTATGACTATAGTTTTTGTAACATTTGTAAACAGTACTTCCTTTTATTCTTCCTCTCAGACCGGAAACAGAGTCTGCCTTCCTTTTTACCTCTTCACGGTTATCTTCGTCCACACATGTGAAATCACCTCCTTCCCTCGGCGCTGCTCGCCTCCGTTGAGCCGTCGGTCAGTTCGGTCGTTAGCGGCGATGGTGAAAGTGTCGAATGAGCGAAAATCTGCCCTGATAGACGTTTACAGAGCTAAAAAGATGTCTGAGAGCTGTCCCTGCTTTGTGTCTCCTGTGTCTTATCGTTAAGTTTGACTCCCAGAGCGATGCGTCTGTGTATGGTCCACATGTTAAGCAGCAGTTCGGTGTGTTTACAGACCTCTTTATGTAACAGTTGTCAGTATTAGTGGCGGGGTCCGCCACTGCCACGCTGGACTCGAGTCATCCAGCGCCGTTTGTCTGTGATTTCAGCCTCTCGTTCACTGTTCGCCGCAGAGCCGGATGAAGTTCCTGCTAACGCTAACCAAACACTTCCTGCTGCTGCTTCACATTAAAAGCATTTAACAAAGCTTCAATTGTGAAGCAGAAACAGGAGGTTAGCGAAACAAGGAGAGCCAGCACTAAACCAGGACTGAGATCTGGTTTTGTAAAGTCCTCCGGGTGGTCAGACGAGTGTTTGAGGAAACGCCTTCAGACCAGCAGAGATGGGATGTTCAGATTATTTAAGAACGAATGGTGAGCGCTGTGAGGTGAAGCTAACAGTGACACAAGACGCACAAACTGGGGCTCAAAGTCAGATTTCTTACAAAAAGACATTTTAACGTTAACATGTGATGCCGCGTCAGCGGGGTCATGTGACGCTGTGACGGCGCTTTTATAGATTTACCCCCCGATGTCGTTAAAGTTCCCACAAATCCTCCGTTTTCCTTCAGGCTCTCTCGTCAAGTCTTGAAACTTTGAGCTGGAAGGAAGATTTTGGGAGTTTGTGGAACCGTTGGGTTTTTTTTAATGAAATGAAGACAAACTCGTTTATCCTTTAGCTGAAGTGTATTTGTGAATTTAAGATGGTACGACGTGTAAACTGGCTTCTTCTGGAGCTTTCAGCCGCGATGTGATCCCAGTAGGAGCCTTCTGTAACACTGACATCACGTATGTGTGATGAAAGCTCCAGAGAAAAGCTAGTAAGTGGACCTTGAGGCGAAGGACTTAAATCTGTCCAACACAGACTCTAAATGCACAGTTGCATTTTAACACTATGTGCTGCGTTTAGCTGAAATGACCAAGTATCATTGGCTCCACAGCGATGAGCGTGCTGTGGGACCTCGCCGGCGTCCGCGTGTCTTCCCTGTTTTCCCGAGCCTGAAGACGGAACTTCAGGCGGTTTGATGGAGCCCAGAGCCGCTCGACCGTTGAACTTTTTTGGCCTTTTTGTCCTGAAATGCGTGTCGTGTCGGATGAAAACCACGTTCACCACCTCCGCTTTGTGACATAAAGTTTATTTTTATATGCTGCTCACCTAAGAATTAAAACGTCGTCGGCTTTCAGAGCAGAGACGGAGGACGATGGTGAGGTTTGGTGTTGAAAGACGTCTTGATGTTGTCTCAGAGGTGTTTGTGTGTGTTTATCCAACAACACTGTTCTTCCATTGTAGAGCTGTTAGTCACGAGGACAGATGAGACGGCTGCACAGTCAGAAGACAAATCATCTCATCTGCACTGAATACCTGAACACCATCCCTTCAGGTTAAGCCTAAAAGAAGTTAGCGGTTATGTTCTTTTCAAAATGGTAAACTGGAAGTTTTTGATCCCAGTAACAAACTGCCAGAATGCAGCCTCTTCCAGGTTTTATCAAAAATTTTTGGATTTCTGCAGTTTAATTCAACACGTTTCAGTCACTTTTTGCTTCCAGTGCAGTTTGAAACGTCTCAAGATTTCTGTTAATCCAATATTTGTCGCGTTGACTGTGCAGCCCTCTCAGACTGTCCTCAGCGATGAGACGATGAGTTTTAAAGTCAGTTTG
This sequence comes from Chaetodon trifasciatus, assembly GCA_037975065.1. Taxonomy (NCBI): domain Eukaryota; kingdom Metazoa; phylum Chordata; class Actinopteri; order Chaetodontiformes; family Chaetodontidae; genus Chaetodon; species Chaetodon trifasciatus. The sequence continues at coordinate 1,485,339 of JBBMOE010000054.1, read as the reverse complement.
CACCACCTGTATCGTCACCACGTCACGAGTCAGCCAGTGTTCGTACCTGCACCTTATCCCCGCCCTGACTTCATCCCTCCGCTTCGTTTATCTCAATGAAAATGCTACTCCACACCCTCTGTTGGATTATTCTGTTGAGAATAAAATCAAGTGTTTATACATTTGTGGTGTCGTTTGTGTCCTTTGGGAAACAGAATCCTCCACGAAGAGATGAAGAAAAGTGTAAAAACATGACAAACATGAACAGATTGACAGTTGTTGTTTTCTGTCATTTGCATCAAAAATGATCTAAAGTCTGTGAGATAAACTTTTCATGAAGATCAGAACAACTGCAAGCTTTCAGGCCTCAGCATCCTCAAAATGTACCCGATATTTTAGAGTAATGATCTGATAATAATCCATGTTTAATAGTAATAATAACACTACTAATATTAATAATAAGAAAGCTTTATTTAGCACCTGAAGTGAAGTTATAAAAGCAAATATTGTGCAAAATACACAGACAGAGGCTCTAGTTTATTTAAATACAGCAACACAACGTGTACATCAAGGTACAGTGAGTACGTGCGACGTAAACATGGTGAATGAAAAGTAGAAAGAAAAAGTCAGAAGATTCATTTAATGTCATTTTGACTCGTTTTGTTTTCATTTAATTTGTTTGATTTGATTTGATTTGATTTGATTTGATTTCATGTTCATTTTACCGAACTGTTCATTTAAAAGCTTCGACGTAAGAAGTGCATCACATGAGCAGGGGACCCTGTCACCGCTGAAACTCTTCATATGCAGAAAATTGTCATACAGAGCCGATTTTACATCTTTCTAAGACCCAGCATCGAACTTACAAATTCATTTTACTTCAACTCTCTAAAAGTTGATCAACTTCAATGATCATTCTTTAAATTAAACAACATATTTCCACCGCGCCACCCCTCTGAGCCGAGTTGGTCTCGCCCGTGTCTCCCAGCATCAAGCGCACATGTTGGGTGTGTTGTGTGGAAGATTGCAGCGATATTTCAGCATTTAACGGACCTGTGCGCGCTGTCACGCCGGTGTTTCCTGTCCACGGACCTCGGTTACCAAGCGACAGGCCTCACGGTCAATGAGAAACGCTTTAAAAACCGGAGGTTTTGCAGAAAACGCTGCGGGGAGGAGGCTGACACGCGTCCCGGCGTGGCTGCAGGTGGCTACTGTCTGACTTCACCGGACTGAAGGTAAGTCCACCGACAGCACACACCGTCAGTGTTTGTGTGTTTAACTGCCCGCGAGCCTGCTTCGGCCGGTACACACTCATTACATCACGTGCATGTGAGCTACAGTCGGTGCTGAAGTCGCTGTTGCCGGCTAGCAGCGCTGTTAGCTTCCAGCCCTCAGCTGTCAGCAGCCCCATGTGAGAGCCTCACAGACCCGCTGCTCCACCGCCGGCTCCGGTAAAGAAAAGCGAAATTAAAGCTGACGTGGGAAGAAGAAGAAGCGGACAGTCCGCGGCTGTGGTGGGTTCAGCCCGAGAAGGACTCGCCTTTCGGCTAGCAGGCGAAACGCTGAGCTAGTCGCCGGCTGCTGAGCGGTGCCACGTAGCTAACCGGCTAATGGGAGCAGAGCGGCGGAGGAAGGTGATCAGTCACAGCTGGATGACCGGGGAGGGGGGGGGGGACGACTCAGGTCCTCCACCCAGGAGAAGTACTAATACCACTGTGGAAGTACTCAGGAGTATGTTAGTCTCGTAGAAGTACACAGGTATTATCAGGAAAACCTACTTAGAGCATTAACAGAACCCATTCTGCAGAGGAAGCCCCCCCCCCACCCCCCAGTTATATTTTTATACTTGGAGGTGGAACTACTTTTAACCACTTCAAACTATTAGCTACATCAGTCCAGTGTTTCTCAACCTGAGGGTCCGGCCCTCCCAAAGGGTCACCGGGTAGATCAGAGCGGTCAGGTCAGGATTAATGAGAGGGGATCAGGTTTGTATCGCAGATCTCATCTCACACGTTTCGTTAAAATCTTTGTCAATTTTCACGTTTAATAGAGGAAATCCATCATCTTTCTTCGGTGGAGCGGCTGAGACCAGCAGCCCAGCTCCATGTCGCTGCTCTGGAAGCTGTCAGGTAACTGCAGTCGAGTACAAAGTGCAGTATTTTCCTCCAGAATGCAGTGAAGTAGAAGTATTAAGTGGAAATACTACGTCACCTGCACCACCCTCTGCAGCATTTCATCATTTTACAGAAGTAGTTCAAAGAAATGGTGGCTGAACCAGCAGGGAAACATCTGGTGGTGGCAGTGATCCGGTTGGCGGATGTAGTTTGGTAGAAAGAAAATAGTCCCTTCATGCAGCTGCTCACAGCGAAGTCTGCGGACGGTCCTGAGAAATGATTTCTGGACGGAGACTTTGTGTAAACAGCGTAAACATCAGGTCAGAGGAATGAAGGGGTGGACTGTCCCTTTACGTGAGATCTCTGTGGATGTGGAGGTGTCATTGATGATGGTGTTATCCAGCCTGAACAGGTGTGTCCTCTACACCTGAACGGCTTCAACATTATTTCTTTACATCTTTAAAAAGATGGCGCCCATGTCTGTTGTTTCTCGATGCTGAGGTTTTCCTTTCTCGTTTCCCATCAGGCTTTGAGGCGCGCCGTGCGACACCATGAGCTCTAAGGTGTGTAAGAACTGCGGCAGCTCGGACATCGACGTGGACCAGGCTCGCGGCGATGCCGTCTGCATGGGCTGCGGCTCCGTGCTGGAGGACAACATCATCGTTTCCGAGGTGGAGTTCGTGGAGTCGGGCGGAGGCTCGCTGGCTGTCGGACAGTTTGTCTCTGCAGAGGGTGAGTCTGAGTGTAAATACTGAGCGTGTTTTTGTAGGTATTTGACTTTTATGGGGCTGCGCTGAAGTAAAGGTTGAGGTACTTGTACTTCACCTGAGTTTGTGTTACTTTGTTCTTGTACTGCGCTGCAGTTCAGAGGGAAATGTTGTAGTTTTTAGTCTCCACAACATTTATTTGACATTTGTACTTATTGTATAAAAAAGGAAAATTTAAGTGCTTTTAAAATACGATGCAAAAGATTTTAAACAGACTCTGAAATTTGAACTCTGTCGATGAAGATTTTTCTGAGCACTTTTAGGATTTCCTCATCCTCGTTTTAAGCATAAAAGTTTACATCTACCGTCCCATGACGGCTGAGCACGGCCCCTCCCCTGATGAAGACCATGTCAAAGGGTCAAAAGCAGCAGAACAAGCCACTCAGTGGACGTTGAGTTGAGATTCCTCTGAGAAAACACTGAAAGTCGATGCCTGGTGTTGAACTGCAGACGTCATTCTGCTGCTGAAATGATTAAAAAGTGAATCACAACAAATCTGATTTTTAAAGAGCTGATGTGATCGTGAAGACGCCGCGTCAGAGAGTCTGGACTCGTCAGATGTTTGGCGTTTCAGCGGCGGCGTGGCTCTTATGTAACGCTGATCCGTCACTCAGTGCGTCTGTTTGCTGCTTATCTGCGTCCAGCGTTTACCTGCAGATTATTTCTGACCTTCAGCCTGCAGGACTTTTCACTGCTGCTGCGTCTGCAGGAGACGTGTTCCATCCCCTTTCCCCCGCTGTAGTTCCTCCGGCCGTCCAGCAGAGGGTGCTGTCAGATTACACCACAGCGCTCTTCAGGGTGGATTCTGTTCAGTTTTGAGATGAAATCACATTCTGGAGAAAAAGCAGTGCTTCGGTTCAGACCTGAAACAGCTGATTGACAGATATTTGTCTTTTTCAGTCGTCTATGATTGAGTATCTTTGAGTTTTGGACTGTTGGTCCAACAAAACAACACATTGTTTTGGACTTTGGAAACTTGGATGCACATTTTTTTCTAAATGATTCATTAATTAATTAAAATTATTGTTGGTGCAGCCATAATTAGCTTGTAGTAACAACATGAATTTATCCTCTGGATGTAACTGGAAGGAGTATTGACCCGCTTTAACATCACATCATGTATTTAAGTAAAGTACTCGAGTAAATGTACTCCTTCCATCACTGTTCATTAAGGTTCATCGTCAGGATGCAACAACAGATGATTTCATTATTGATTATTCTGCAGTTTGTTTGTTCTACAAAGCATCAAAAAATAGCGACATCACCATTTCCAAAGGTCAAAGGTGACAGAAAAACAGATTGAATCATCATCATCGAAACATCAGAGGTTTGAAATTTCTGCTTGAAAATCCTCTTGAAATGATGAGTCAGCTGTCAGAAAAGTTGCCGGTCACGTCTGGAACGACACACTTTGTATTTTCAGCGACGGGCTGCAGAAACATTCACGCCTCCTTTAGTCCTCCATGACAGTAAACTAAGGTCGCTTTCACACCAGAGCTGTTTGGTCCGCTTTAAACGGACCAGAGTTCGTTTCCTCGGATAATCTGCTTCGTTTGGGCAGGTGTGAAAGCTCATCTGAACTCTGATGCTGACCAAACAAGTGAACTCTGGTCCGCCTGAAAACGTGGGTCTCCTGGTTCAGCTCGTGTGCAGTGTGAAAGCTCAGCGGACCAAACACAGGACCAGATGTACGTAGTGACGCTGTACGCAGTGCATACGCAGTGCATCTAGGGTAACAAGTGACCGCTGACATTAGCAGTTGCTAGCTAGCTTAGCTCAATTGTCTGAACAACAATAACCCATAAATTCACAATTTGGCATATTTAAACAAAATCAAATCACAACTACCAACAGTCACAGTCCTTAAACTCTGAGCTCATGTTGTCACATGTTAGACCGTCAAAGTTAGAAAAATAACAGAATCGATCCCTGACGAGCTACGATAGCATTATAGGAACAGTTGCGTTCACTAACGTTGTAGCATTCCCTAAAATAATGGGAGGGGGAGGGAGGGATTTCCCTCCTACTTTGTCCAATCGGCGAGCGCCCCTTTCAACCACGTGACGCTGCTCAGAAAGTTCGGTGCGCTTTAGAAATCACAGTGTGAAAGCAGAACCCAAACAAGTGATAAATGCAACAATGCTGAGACTTTCAGCTCCCCAATCGAACCGAGTCCGCTTGGTCAGGTGTGAAAACGACCTGTGTTTGGGTTGTGGACAAAACAAGACGTTTGAGGACTTGAGGGCTTTGGGAAACCTTGATGGATATTTCACAGACCAAACAACTGATTGATCAATAAAGGAAATGGTCGACAGATCAATCAGCGTTGAAAATAACTGTTAGTTGCAGCCCGAATGGAAAGTGTGTGCTTTCAGGTGCTGAGCGGATCAGTTTAAGGTGTTTGGCCTCACATCTGTCTTAATATCAGAATCAGATTTAAAGGCCCATCAGGAAGAAAAGAGGAAAAAGGAACATTCCTCTTTTTCTGAGGTGACAGAAAAGACTCGGCTGAGAGGAATCTGGTTTGTGTGGTTCCTGTCCTGACGTGACTCTGTCTGTCTGTCTGTCCGTCCTCAGCTGGAGGCAGCGTCCCCTCGTTTGGAGACGGACACTTCACGGGCGTGGGGAGGGAGTCCCGGGCGCAGACGCTGTCCAGAGGTGAGTGACCAGCAGAGGGCGCCGCGTGTCTTCACGTGCGGACGCCGCAGCGCGTCGCTGCTGTTGAGGCTCTGACTAACGTGGAACACGTTGTTCATCAGCAGCTCTTCTCATGTGAATCTTCTTTAATCTGCGCTCGGTGCAAATGTTCTCTTATGAAAGAGCTGCGCTGCAACACGTCTGCAGAGTAATTAAAGGCTTTCAGCGTCTTCACAGCAGATTTACCTTGAATCTTTTCATCCTGTTTGTTCAGAGCTGCTCTCAGACTGAATGCAGCAGCTCGTTCTGTCCAAACGTTCTTCATAAACGTTAAAATCGTCTGTTTCATCAGGTGAATATCGACGTTCAAGCCCGACCGCTCAGTTTATTTAGAGTCTCTGTTTGTTTGTTTGTTTGTTTGTTTGTTTGGAGGTTTCATGAAGGGTTTCTTTGAGTGTCGTGAGAGCAAGATTTCACCGTCAGTTTAAACTTGATTGAAGGTCAAACATAAAAACCAGTTCATCTTATAAAACACATTCCTGCATCAAGTCTGACTGATGGCGTCCAGCTTCCTGTGACCCTGACGGTCCAGAGCTGAAACGCTGGTTAATCAGCTGCATCGTGAACTCGTGAACTCCACCTGAAGTCGCTCTGTGCTGTTGTTTGTTCTGCTCATCAGTGACAGATGTGCCGTCATGTTCAGTGTTTAGCAGAACATCATGTTATCAGCTGAAAGATGGAGGCTTTCAGAGCTGTTACTGCCTCGTCAATACGTCCATCAGGCTCTGGGTCAGCCTGTTCCTCAGTCTTAGGGGCCCCTGAGGGCCCCTGAGGGACCCTGTGGGACCCTGTGGGACCCTCCCGCCGCTGCAGGAGTTTTATCTCAACAGCTCGAGTCTGGAAACACATCAACAACTCGCAGAAAGAGGCCAGAAAAAGAAAAAAGCCTGCTGGGCTGAGGGTTGGCGGAGAGCCACAGCTCGGATACGACGGCGAGCAGCTGGTTACCGCGGCGACGACCGTCTGCTCCGCCGATGATGTTTCAGCGATGGAGCTGCAGAGTCACAAAGCTGTCGGACTGCAGCAGACGCTGAGTAATGTGTGTGTGTGTGTGTGTGTGTGTGTGTGTGTGTGTGTGTGTGTGTGTGTGTGGATTAGGGATTAGTTTAGTCACTGTGTGTGTGTGTGTGTGTGTGTGTGTGTGTGTGTGTGTGTGTGTGTGTGTGTGTGTGTGTGTGTGTGTGAGAGAGAGAGAATAGTGGTTATGCCACAGTCATGCTGCTTAAAAAAAAAAGATTTTTGGGGAAATCGACTTTTAACTGTCGCCTCCTCTCATGAGAAGCGGCCACACTGTTAGCTTAGCTTAGCATTTAGACTGGAAACAAAGGGGAACAGCTAGCCTCGCTCCGGCCAAAGCTAACAACGCTAAAGCTCGCTTTTTTGTTTTTCATGGCTGACATTTTGACTTGTCGTAGCGGGAAGACGCACAGGTGCTGCCTTCAGGTGAGCTGCCTTCAGGTGAGCTGCCCTCAGGGTCCTGGTGTCCTGGTGTCCTGGTGTCCTGGTGTCCCGGTGTCCCAGTGTCCCGGTGTCCTGGTGTTGGCTCGCTGACATCACTTCCTGGGACACCTGACGGAAAAAGGTCTAGAATACGTTCCATCAAGAAACCCAAATATGAAAATGCCAGTTTGTGATTTCGTGTCGTGCTGGTCGAGCAAAGTGGAGTCTGATTGGTCAGAAGTTTCGGGCTAGCTGTTTCCCCCTGTTTCCAGGCTTTATGCTAAGCTAAGCTGCTGCTGTCCTTTAGCTTCATATTTACAGCACTGTGTTTGTGTGTGTGTGTGTGTTTTATGTGTGGAAGCTTAAGTTTTATGTCTGTGGTGGTGGAAATAGCTTTTTTTTGTGTGTGTGTGTGTGTGTGTGTGTGTGTGTGTGTGTGTGTGTGTGTATATAGAGTCTGTGGGGAGATTTATGGCTGTCTGTGAGTCTGCTGGCGTCTCTGACAGAGGAGCAGCTCTTCTTCTTCTTCTTCTTCTTCTTCTTATTCTTTCTGTCCTCCAGAAACTCTCCCCAGCGGCCGTCTGCGCCTCCTCCGTCTCACCGCCGACTGATTCATATCTGGGAGCACAAACCCCGTCTCCTCCCGCATTAGTGTTGGACAACAATGTATCAGCGGTCCCTCGTGCGTCGGCCCTCAGCGCCGCGGCGTAGGCGTGATGGCTGGAATTTAAATGCAGCTTTAAAAGCGGCTCCGGGCGAGATGTCGGTGTGTGAATCGAGCTGGAGCTGCAGCGAAAACCCGGCGTCTGATTCCCATAAAGCCGGAAGCTGTGTGAGTGTATTGATACCGCAGATGAGGCGAGATGTCCTCTGGGATTCTGGTTATGATGGTCATGACTCAGATGACTTTCATCAGAGTCGTCACGGCTCGGCTCTGCTTCTCGGCCTCTTTTTGCTCTCAGTTTTGGTTCTCTGTGGTTCAGTCCCAGTGTTTCCAGTAAACAAGCTCTGATGAACCCAGTGTTCACGACCTGCTCGGCAGCAAGCAGCAGACATGGCGGAGCGTTTAGCATTTAGCTTTTAGCTTTTAGCGCTTCCCTCAGGAGCTCGAGTCCAAACCGTTTCATTACAGTCAAAGTTCCTCTCCAGAGCCTGTGTTTGGTTTGTCCTTTCTGGGCTCCTGTAGAAGATAAGCTAAAACTTTATTGGTCCCACGTCTGGAAGTTATGACAGCCAGCAAAGTATTAAGAAGCAAAAACAGGGTCAAGATAAGGAGGATGAAGAATAAAAAACCGACTATACGTACATTATGCGCAGTTATAAAAATACTGTTTCCAATATGGATCATAAATTCAGTGTTTGTACTGTCGCACAGTTGAAAGAATATAGAACAGATTAGAAATTGCTAATACGTGGCGGTGCAACATGGCGGCCTCTGTGGATATGAAGGCCTCATTCTAAGCTAACGAAAACACCACGTGTCTTGTTTTCATGTGATCACACTCTAATGAAAACATGAATATTAATATTATGTTGCATTTCTGCCAGTAAACCCTCCACAGCAGACCTTTGAGCCATGACATCGTCTACTTCAGAGGAATAAATGCTGCTAAAAACAGGAAGTAAACTCCTCCTGACGTGACGCTGTCGACTGTTAGCGTGCTGCCGCGCGGCGTGCTAACAGGTGGACGTATGTTGTCTCTGCTGTCAGATGCAGATGTCCTCCTCGATCTTTCCCGTCCTCTGACTTTGTCGATGCTGAAGCTGGTTTCAGTCTGGCGTCCTCAGCTGATGTTTGGTCTTCTCTCTGAAGGTGTGAGAGCGGTGATGTCCTCATAATGTCACTCGTGTCCCGTCGGTCCACACTTCACCTGTTGTCTCATCCAGGTGTGTGTACGTGCTGCTAACAGCTCCCCAGATGATTTAACGATGTCGATGTGCCACTCTGCTTCAGGGTGTCCCACTTTTTGTCCATGTGAGTTTAGTTTTTTTAACTTGGCGCCTCCCGTTAAGGAACCAGCCGCTGTTTGGGAGCTGCAGTCACGTAAAGGGCAAAGAAAGTAAGTGAGAAGAGCCCTAATTACAGCTGCCGCGAGAGCGTCTGCCCTACTTATCATCTGAGACGCTAACTTGGTAGAAATTAGAGGAGCAATTAACTTTTATCTTCACAGCAGCTGCTTCACACCAAAGCTGCAGATACAAAACTCCTTTTGTACCTCACGATGCTTCAGTTGTGAAGTTGTGCGTTTGGTTTTTGGGGGTTTTCTTTGGTCGGCTGCCTTCAGGTCTTTGATGGCGTCTGTGTTTTTTTGGGTTATTGTTATTCGCACATATTTTCTGGGTGAGTCTTCTGTTGGGTTTGATTCGGAGCTCGAGGAAGCAGCGGCGATCTGGTGATCCTCCGGCGCCATCATCAGGTCTGTGATGGTCGCCGTTATTGCCTCCCTGCTGAACGTGAGCATGTTAGCATCGTCAGTGTGTTAGCATTTTTTTCTAACTTTAGTTTTTCTCGTTCACGCTGTCTTAATCGGTGACGGTTTTCATCCTCCGAAAGCTCCGGAACAGCTGCTGCTAAATGGACGCGGCGCTGGGATCGTGTTCGTCAGCGCTGCTTCCTGTCTTCAGCGTCTCTCAGCCAATCACGTTCATCTGGGTCACTGCAGCAGCTGGACGGACTTCACTGTGCGGGAATAATGAGAGACAGACTCACAACACAAGACTGTGTGTGTGTGTGTGTGTGTGTGTGTGTGTGTGTGTGTGTGTGTGTGTGTATGTGTATGTGTATGTGTATGTGTGTGTGTGTGTGTGTGTGCAATGCTGATGTTGAAATGTGCTGGTCTCAGATCTGTGTGTGTGTCATAATAAACGACACGACGAGACGTGATGAGCTCAGGGCGTCTCACATTCCCAGACACACACACACACACACACACACACACACACACACACACACACACACACGTGTTTGTATGGCGACACTCAACATGCTGAACTCATGAGCTCCACACACACACACACACACACACACACACACACACACACACACCTGTGGCTGAATGGCAGTGATTAGAGCTCTTTGTGTGGCGCGTCCACCTGCTGCACCTGAACTGGTTTGTGCGGTGTGTTGTTGTAGTGTGTTGTTGTGTGTTGCTGTGTGTTGCTGTGTGTTGCTGTGTGTTGCTGTGTGTTGCTGTGTGTCTGCAGATGGAGCACATGTGCTTGTGTGTGTGCTGCGTGCGACGACTTGGCGTGCAGGCCTCTGAGTACACATGTACATTTGCACACGTGTGTGTAATGGAACCCTCGTGCTTGTCTTCAGGCGCGTGTGTCCGGACATGTTTGCAGGGACCGTGACGTCTTCTTCTCCTGACTTATAGAGACATGTGAGACGACACGTGTGCCCCGACCAATCACAGCTTCTGTTTCAATTAACGATAGGACGTGCTCGTTAGATCAGGCAGGAGAGACGGACGAGTGAGGGGGCTGTCTCTGATCTGATGGACCGTCCACCAGCTTCCTAACCCGTAAAAGCAGATGAGCTGCTGTGTCTTAATGTGTCTTAATGTGTCTTAATGTGTCTTAATGTGTCTTAACATGTTTTAACGTGTTTTAATGCGTTTTAACGTGGTCACATGTGTTTGTGTGTCTCCTCAGCAAAGCAGAGCATCAACATTCTGGGTCACCAGCTGCAGATGAACCAGCACTGTCTGGACACGGCCTTCAACTTCTACAAGATGGCGCTCACGAAGCACCTGACCCGCGGCCGCCGGGCCTCGCACGTCATCGCCGCCTGCATCTACATGGTGTGCCGCACGGAGGGGACGCCACGTATCCTTCCTGCTCAGCCTCGTTTCTTCCTCACCGAACACTTTTGAAGAGGTTTGAAAGGTTTTTAGGTCGTCGCGATGCACACGGCGTGAATCTAGAGAAGCCATGTTTGTTTGTCACGTGAAGCTTTGATGCACAGAAAATCAGCCTGAACTCTGAGGTTAAAACCTGCAGGAAGTGGCCGCACAGCTGCCACGTTAGCCGTTAGCTCTGTGTGCGTCGGTCTAATTGAACGTGGCAACAAACTGGAGAGGTGGCCGATCAAACTGCTTCCGCCTGCGAGCAGAAGAAGCTTTTTACTCAGTCGTGCGTCTGAAGGCTGAGCAGAAGTTTGCTGTTAGCTGAGACGGAGTTGCACATTAAATTTGCGAGCCTGCGTCTTGAACCGATGCAGGATGGCACATCAAAGCGTGCAGGTTACCTCTGATGTGATCCAGCGGAGGCCAGGCCGCCCGCCGCCGCCTTTCTTAATGTTTCATAATCTGCTAACGGCGGCTTATTGAAGTCGCGAGTGATGTGTCATCATCGGGATAATGGGACTTTTAGGTTCATCCTTTTTTCATGAGCGGGGCGGCTCTTTGGTTTTTGTGCTGCTGTCGGTTTACTCCTGACTCACTGCGCCTCCGAGGATGATTGTGTTATGTAACGGCAGCGCTGGGCGGCTGGGAGAGGTTTACCCGATGAAGGAGGGCGAGGAGGGTGTAATGCCTGCCTGCTGCATTGTTTACCAAGCGTGTGTGTGTGTGTGTGTGTGTGTGTGTGTGTGTGTGTGTGTGTGTGTGTGTGTGTGTGTGTGTGTGTGTGTGTG
>JBBMOE010000054.1:1436251-1473700 GCA_037975065.1 Chaetodon trifasciatus | reverse complement strand
GTGTGTGTCAGCACAGGCCTGTCTGTTTGTGCGTGTTTGGAGGAGTGAGGCCGGGGTAAAAATAGCTCTGCTCACTTCCTTTTCCACAGCTGGGTGAGTCTGTAACGTTGTCACAGGGGAGACGCAGGACGAAGACGAAGGCAGAAGGAGAGCAGAGCGAATCTGGAGTTTCGTCTGAAGACGACGACCCGGGACGCTCACCTTCAATCTAAACTTCCTCCCTTTCATCCACCTTTTTGTCTTTCTCACCAGAGCGCAGGCAGGAAGGAAAAGGAAGTGCAAAGGAGGAGGAAGGACGTTTGCATCCCGTCATGCGACCCTGTGTCGTAAAAAGACAAATAAATGACCTTTTTCCACCTTCTTCGTACTTCCCTTTCCTTCCTCCCGGCTTCCTCTCTCCTTCATAGAGCAAAACTATCAAAAGGAAAAACTGCAGCCCTCAAAAACAACAAAAAAAGCAGAAAAATGGGGGAAATGTTTCTTAAAATAAGCAAAATTATCTGCAAAGAACCCGCAGTCAACTGAAAGAAGTGCAGCCGGAAACAAACACGTTTACTAATAATAATTTACTTTTTGCAGCGTGTGTGCTCATGAAAACGAATGAAACGCGTCACTAATGCGTCAGTCAGCTCACGGCCCCGCTGTCGCCGTGCAGAAACCTGATTAATGGCGGTAAATTATTCAAACATTCGTTAATCCGATTGGTCGCCTCCGTTCTGTCGAAGGTGATCTCCTCTTTTGTCTATCAGTCCAGGCTCTTTCTGTCTTTAAATGTCTCGTTTCATCGTGTCTGACTGCAGCTGCACCTGTTCAGGTGTTCGGTGGAGGAGAGGCTGAGACGTTCAGCCTCTGCATCCGTCCAGTAAGGTGGAGGTGTGTGCAGGTGATGGAGCTGCACGTGCAGACACATGCAGAGCGTTGTTCAGCTCTCCACGTGCACAGCATGGCCGGGATGTGACGTCATGCTCTTAGTCTCAGTTAGCTTCAGCGCCACCACCAACGAAGAAGAAGAAGAACACAACGCTGCACCTGACCAACAGTTCAGTTCATGCTGTCTGGAACAGTAATTGATTGATTGACGCAGCTCCCCAATGATTGATTTCAGGGTAAGAAGAAGAAGAAGTCCCTTTAGTCACATTTTACACACAACATGCGAAGTTAGGAGGAGAAACTGCACACACACGCCATGCAAATGTGAAATTTATTCTCCGCCTTTAACCCATCCTTGGACCGTCCTTCCTCTGGAGGTGTAGATAGTGAGTTGTTGGCGTCCTCGCCTCCGTCCTTCCTGTGGCAGCCCACGCTCTGTGAGGCCCCAGATGCGCTGAAGGACCCTCTGCTGCTTATTTTCCTGATTGAGGGAGTCGTCTAATCTCCAGACGGCGTTCGCTGGGATTATCTTTTCCATTTCATCTGCGCTGCTGCTAATTCCATTGTGAGGCCTTTTCAGAGGAGCCCCGGCTAATCCGGCCAGGCAGCCTAGAGACAGGTTGTCCAGCCTGGATGTCCGGAGTGTGTGTGTGTGTGTGTGTGTGTGTTTAATGTGAGACGGCAGGTTTGAGAGCAGATGTTTTAAATGTTGAAATATGAAGAGAACCAGATTCAGAGTCAGATTAAAATCTCCCTGCAGGTGTTTTACAGGTTAGCCCGACATCATCACGTCCTGAGCTCCAGTATTTTGTTCATGCACACACACACACACACACACACGCACACACAAGAAAACCTTATGTTCTGTTGTCTCAAAGCTGCTCTGCTGCCAAATTTATTCAGAATTAGTGAATTTAACGCAGCTTTTCTGCGGCCTCAGTCTCTCTGTGCTGCCGGGGAGAAATATCAGGTCAGACTGGACGTATATTAAAATGTTAAAAAGGTGCACAGAAATGTTTTAATTGGGATATGAATACTTGTGATTGAGCCCGGTGGCGTCTTCAGGTCATGGTGGGAACGACAGTAATGAGCTCAGACTGAGTAGCAGGTGTAACTGTGTTGTAAGTCTCACTGTTCTGGGGTCAGCTGTTTGTCCTCCTGGCTTCAAACTGAGCAAAAACTAAATCTTCATGAATTATTTTCACCTCTGAATCTTTTGGTTTTGTCGCCTTAACCGGTTTTTCTCAGACATGCTGCTGGATCTCAGCGATCTCCTGCAGGTGAGCGAGACGACGACAGTCAAACTTAAACTATTGATTAATCCACCAACAGTGAACTGAGTCCAACTGGATGTCTTCAAATGTCTCCTTTTTTACTTTTCAATCCCGCCTTTAATGTGTGTTGATGCCCAGACTCTTCCAACACCCTCTCACCACGATTCCCACAATGCACCTGTGCCGAGCCGCTGGGTGCTGCGGTCATCCTGCGCTCACACTTTCACTGGTGTAGTTAAACCTGAGTCGTGTGTGTGTAAATTTAGCGTGCGTTTGTCTGCGTGTTAGCGGCGGCGGCCTCAGTGAGTCGGGGGTGTGGCGGCTCTGGACGAGCCGGTGGGACATTTCTCAGTCACAGCTGGTCGGGGGCTTTTATTTTTATGCGCCCAGCTGTCCTGGAGGAGCCGGCCGCCCCTCCCCCGCCGCCCACACCCCGGCATGAGGAGGCCAGGAGTGGATTTGGAGTGGATTTTGGGTGGGTGGGGCTGAGGGGGGGTTATTAATGTCCAGCATTCAGGCGGCTGTGGGGCAGGTCCACCAATCACTTTTTATGGATCCACACCCGAGACACTTGGTCCACTTCACATTGTTTAGATGAATGAGGAGCTCCGTCACAAAGTCCCCCGAGTAGAAAAAGCTTATTGGTCAGGCCGGATCAATACGGCCCTAAATATCAGCTGCTCTCTGCGGCCATGAGTTCATTAATCCAGTCACGTGCTTCACTTTGGACGCACGTCCCCGCACACATGCAGGGTTTTGAACAACAGGTGCTTTGGAAAGCGCTCGTCCCGCACGCCGTCCGTCTGTCAGGGGTCTCCTCAGGCCACCGGGACGCTGATTCAGACGCTCTCTGTACATGTTTTATTCAGGGAATCGTCCTCACGAGCAAACACTCACGTTTCCTCCAACCTGGTTTGGTCTTTTTATTGGTTGGAAGCAGTTCAGCAGAGCTTTTAGGTGGACGGTAGTTTAGTTTTTAGTTTATTTGACATCAGCGGCGCTCACGTGTGAACAAAAGAGCTGCAGACGAGGCCTGAGGTTCGCCTGGAAAGCTCACTTTGTCTGCTGGAGAGATGCTAACGGACGTTTTCAGGAGCCTTTTTATTGATTCGAACGTGTTGTTAACCGGTTTTATTGTTCAGTATTTTCAAACCTTTCGGGGTTAAAAAAGGACATGTTGTGCTGTTTTCCCACATATTGGGGATTTGAGGGGATTCGGCTTTGATAAGTGGATTTGATGTTATATCCAGGTTTAAAAAAAAAAATGGAACTGAGCCCGGGACCCGCATGTGAGCGTGTGAACGGCGAGAAAGGAAACCCCGAACCCGCCCGAAGGCGTGTCATCAGCTTTTAGTGGGCAGGCGTCCTTTTTATCGTTCAACCACAGCCAAATAAGACCGAATCCTTGGACAGGACGGCAGGTTCTGTGGAGGAAACGGCTCCTAAACTGTAATTTCACGAAGCAGGAATCAGCGTCTGTTGTCTGGACGCCTTCACCGTCCTCCTCTTTCACCGTCCTCCTCTTTCACCGCCCTCCTCTTTCACCGTCCTCCTCCGTCCTCTCTCGTGCAGCTGAGGACTTGCAGACTTGTTGGCAGCAGCTGTTTGTTTCTGTCCCATCAGGAGTCCTTTAATTGAAAGTTTTCCCTCTCTGACCCGTCAGTCACCGCGTCCACCTGTCCACACTCGGCCGTGAGGTGTCGGGTGACCGCGCGGCGTTTTTGATCGTAGAGCGTTTCGGGCCGACCTTCGACCCGGAAAGTTTCACTTAGCGCCGCGGTGGAGGGCGGATTAGCTTCTCCTCAGGTTCTTGATTTCGCCTACAAGCGCCTCCTCTGTCTGCGTTTCAGTGATGATTAAAGTTAATTTAAGGGCCTGAGCTCAGAGTTCAGTCACATTTTAACATCATGTTCAGACCAGAGAAGAAGTTTTCAGATGGTGTCGAATTCAGAAAATTCTGCTTGATTAACAAAACTCTGCTGTGCTGCATGAATGCATGAAGACGTCAGACTGGTGACTTTGATACCCACATTACAGAAATTTAATTATTTTAGTAATAAATAAATAACCATGGATTATTTGTTCATCTTTCAGACAAGTTTGGATCATATTTGGGAAAAATATTGTATTAAATCAGCAGTAAATAATGACTTTTGAAGCTTTAACGTGTCGTAAAAACAGGCTTCGCTAACAGGTGGCTGAATGAGCCTTCAGAGTCTTCACTGGTCCACTTTCACAGCCTCGTTGAGTTTATTCTCACACTCTCGCAAACTGTTTTAACTTTCCAGCTTGTAGATTCATCAGTTTATAGTGTGTGTGTGTAGCATCGTGCAGTAGGAAGCTCAGTGGTGGTGACGTTGAGGTCACGTGACTGTGGCGTAGCTAACGTTAGCTTTTTACTTTTGGTGATTTACGCTTCAAAAATGTTCAAGTTTTGTGCAGTAATCCAAAATCCATCAGCTCTCTGTGAGGGAACGAGGCTGAGGCAAACTTCCCGGTCGGTCTGTAAAGATTCGTCCTGTTGGAAGACGCTGGAATCCACGTCCCAGAATAGCAGAGCAGCATCTGCGTCCCGCCCGACTCCGGAGGGGTCTGAGAGCGAGAGTCCGCCCGCCCCCCACGCCCCCCGACCCCCGGAGGTCTGGAGAGCCGGTCTGAAGGAATGACAGAGATCTGACCCGAGTTCACGACCCGATCCTGCAGCTTTCACTGCCTCCTGCCGCAGCTTTGAGCCCCGAACCCACCGAAACTTAATTCTGGGCTGCAGTGCTGATAGTGTGTAGGGGATGATAGATGTGCAGCCCGGCGGCTTTGTTATTCACCATCAGACCCTTTCAGATAGAGCGGGGGGGCCGCGGTTTACTGCCGAGCCTTCTGGAGGTGATGTGGGTCAAATACAATGAAACATCTGTGATGGGAGGTGCCGGCGTGATAACCCCGACGACACGCTCGCCCTCACCCACCAGCCCCACTTCTCCTCCAACATCCTGCAACAATCCTGGTTTCTGGTCTGCTGCTCAGCCTAGTTTAAATGCACAGGGGACCACCGCCTCAGATCCTGTACCAGAGTCTCAAATCCAGAAGGTTATCACGTTCATCCGCATCATTAAATCAACTCTACTTCTTTTTCCCTTCAACCCTGAAGCTCTCCGGCACGGCACGGGTTAAAGGATAAAAAGAAGCGAGTTTAGTTTCCAAAGAAAAGTCTATA
Organism: Chaetodon trifasciatus; assembly: GCA_037975065.1. NCBI lineage: Eukaryota > Metazoa > Chordata > Actinopteri > Chaetodontiformes > Chaetodontidae > Chaetodon > Chaetodon trifasciatus. The sequence goes on along the minus strand of JBBMOE010000054.1, from coordinate 1,468,345 downwards.
AAAGAAGAAAGAGAGCGTCTTAAATTTCATTTGCATGAGTCTTGAATATTTTATCCTGCCAGCTGTAGGCAGTAATGTCGGTTGCAGAGCGTTCCCGTGTGTGGTTGCGGGCTGCTGGGAGACGTCCTACACCTATAAAGTGAATGCGTGATTGTTGCAGCGGTGGCTTGTGCTGCGGGAGGCTGTTTAATCCTGTTTTAGAGGAGGTTCAGACCATCAGACCTGCAGCGAACCCCGACGCTGGAGGCTGCTACGGGCAGGTGTCGAGTTTAGGAGACGCCTGGATGAGCCTGATGGATTCATATCTTCTGATTGATTAATCCATTTCCCGCTGCTTCTCCGCATCCAGGTCCCATTAATTTAGTAAATTATGTCATTAGTTATTGTTCTGTGCTGCTGGAAAGTGCTGAAAAAAGTGATTGAATAATAAATACTTGCAGGCCATAAAGCCCCCGCTGGTTTTCCATCACACAAGTATTAAATTGAACTCGGTGTGGAATTAAAAAGGGCTTAAAAAGTCTGAATCTAAATGAAAAGACTCTTTCCTCTTTGTGTTAACCTGGAGGTGTCATTAAGTGGCAGAAAGTGGTGAAAAATAGCAGAATTTGCCAGAGCAGCATCTTCACACCCCGTGTTTTATCTGACAGTCGGTCCAAAACCCAAAGATTTTCAGTTTACCAGCATATAAAAGAGGGAAAAGAGAAGCTGGACCCGGTGACGTTTTGCTATTCCTGCTTGAAAAATGGCCGATGAATCAAAGCGGGTGCAGATAAATCTTCAACTCGCTCGTTTCTGCTCCAGCGCCTTCAAAGTTCGCTTTAAATCAGAGGATATTTGTGCACAGACGACGAACTTGATGCAAGATTTTGGTCAGTTCTCAGCATGAAGTTAGTCCCTGATGCTCAGATGTTCAATAACACAAGCAGTTATGGAAGCTGAGGTGTTCCTTTCATGTTAGCAAAAGTCTTGAGGTGAATGAGTTTAAGGCGGACGTTGACCCATTTTTCAGGTATTTCTGTTGCTCAAATAAGTCGTGCAGATGTCTGTGAAACACTTCAGGTGATAAAAACAGCGGCGTGCAGATACAAAAACTTGGAAATCATCCAGAAACGGGAATAAACTCAGAGTGCAGAGAGAGGCGGTACAGTCCGAACCGTCGGCGCATCGGTCACATCTGTAATTTACATCCAGGAAATCGATCTGACGGGAAACACGCAGGAAGTGAGCGAGCGGGGGGGATTGATATTTTGATTAGAAATGAATAGACTGTGAGTTTGAGAGGCTGCATGAGGAGAAAAACCCTCTCAAACAGCCCACAGCTCAGCGTTTAATCACACGTATTGATGCGAAATGTTCTGCAGCCTCCGGGTCGATTATGTAAGCAGAACACTTAACCTGACGGTGACGCAACAGCCTTATTTCATATCCTGATAGTCTGTTTTTCACCCTCAGTCATTTCCCTCCTGCTGGAAAACATCTTGTGAGGTCTTAAGTTCAGACTGATGCTCGAGCTGTAATTCTCTAAGTGGCTTTGAGCGTCTGCTGGAGTCATTAAAGTTAGCGAGCGCGCACAGGATCACGTAAAGGCCCGAATCCAGCTCCAGAATCAGCCTGAGCTGCAGGTTCTCCTCCGACAGACTCACACTTTACTCCTCACTGTTTCTGTCTTCGCTGCTCATCGGTCTGTTTTTAAACGCCTGCTCTCGCCCACAGGTCAACGTCTACGTACTGGGAAGAACCTTCCTCATTCTGGCCAGAGAGCTGTGCATCAACGCCCCGGCTATAGGTACACGCTTCACTTACCTCCATCGTGCTCTGCTGCGGTCACTACGCAGGACTTTGTCCATTCGAGCCCTCTGAGCTCTCATCAAGCACCATGCAGATAAATGATTGTTCTAAATAAGACTGCAGCTCCCTGAAGTTCATGGTGAGGTGTTTAGATGTCCAAATCCAGAAGCTACGACAGAGGTTTTGCTATATTTGTTTGATAATTGACTTAAAATGACTTGTTACACGAAGCAAACCGGTCATGAAGGTGAAAAGAGGCCGTCTAATTTTCCTGCCAGAGCAGATTCAGATTCACACTGATGTCACGTAACATACTGCAGCCGAGTTCTTACAGGACACCTGCAGGAAGCTGCAGTGCAGGTTTTACTCTCTTTGACTTATTCTGCTATCAAACGAAAGCTCCTCCACTGGCTTTAATGCGTTTTTCTGTGGTGTGCACTCAGTCTGAGTCAGCAGAGCCTCAATATTTACACCACAGGATCCGTACGTCCACACTTTTGACTCTCCAACAATCAATTTAAAAACAGGCTCTTTCTCAGGGGCCCTCATGACTCCTTGGGGCCCCTGTGCTCAGAGAGATCCACCCATGAACCTGCAGATTCATAAAACCAAGGCGCAGTTCACCCTGTATTAACCAGAGGGCGCTGCAGCCCCTCAGATCCCCTCTCCCTCTCCCAGGCACCATAATGATGTGACATCTGCGGCTTGGATCACATTATAACCTTTATGTTTCATCGTCAGGTGTATAAGCATCCTCGTACAGAACACATCTGGTCATCTTCTAACAGCATCAAGCTGTTAACAGTTAATCTGTATTTTACAAAAGACACGACGTTTCCGAGGCCATCCTCTGAAGTGCAAAACAACCGTTCTCCACAAGATTTCTACTTTTTTTTTGCATTTAGAGTCATAACACTACATAAAGTTTGCTCCGCGTGTAATACTGCTGCTCGGACTATAGTAACAACATCGTGTATAGACTTGCAATTAGACAATTTGAAGCAGTCCCTACTTGTTCCAGTTGTGGAGCTCAGCTTGATTACATAACCACAAATCACTGTATTAATGTTGTTTCTACAGCAGCCGCAGCCTGTCCACACAGGCATGAGAGCAAATAACGTTAACCCAGTATTTAAATTAAAAAAATAACATTAAATTAAATAAGATAAAACAACAGCTCCTTGGCTTTTAAAATAGTCTCTCAAAGAACTAACCAGGCCATTTAGTGTGACATTAGTCAAGTGTCTTTAATGCTACATTACTTTGAAGGCTGGGAGGCGACGAGGAACCTAATTCTCCATCAGCAGTCCGGAGCAGCTCATGCATAGAACACGAGCTCGGGGATCTGTCCTCCCTGTACTCCGGTCCCGTTGGTGCTGTCGGAGGAGCACTGGAATTGAAATGTCACCTTCCCACACTGCACCTCCGTCATGCCCTCCTGGCCAAAATAGCTCAGTTCATTCCCATCCAGCACGGCGCTCACGGTGTAGAACGCGTCCTGCTCCACCTGAACAGGGTGCTCGAACCACACCGGGAACGTGGTGCTCGACCCGTCCGACACGAACTTTGTCAGGTGCTGCGCCAGGGTCACCCCTTGTCTCTTCAGTTCGATTTTGACGCTGTACTCGGCTTTGCCGCCGCTCGACCCGTACAGCCCCAGTCCGGCGATAAAGATCCTCTTGTCCACCGCGAACTGGATGCTGTCGCACCGGCCGCGGTAGCGCCACTGATTGCTCCGGTAGGCCGAGGACTGGAAGCGGTGGCACCTCTGAGGCGCCAGCCCCTTCCTCGCAGTCAAAGGGAAGTCCAGTTTGGGCTTTTTAGCCGCGGTGTACCACAGGAACACATTGTGCGTCTCCTCCAGTGTCAGGATGTCACATTGCGCCGCCCCGTTGGCAAACTCCTCCAGGCTCATGGTGGGGATGCGCACTAAGAACAGCGCCTTGCCAAGGACGTCTCTTTTGTTGCGGGTCGTGGGCCCCAAACCTTGTCTCTTGCACTCTGCGGTGGCCCAGTTCATCACAGCCTCAAACACCACCACCTCCTTGGTGTTGAGCGTCTCCCTCCGCAGGATGATCTCCAGCGTCTGCAGGTCGATCTCGCAGAAGCCCTCGGAGCACAGCGCGAGCTCGGCCTGGGCGTCGATCACCTCCCAGCAGCGCTGCGTCAGCTCGGGCTCCTCGAACAGCCGGCTCTGGGACAGCAGCACGCAGGCGTTCTTGGCCTCCAGGCTCGTCTCCAGGAAGGTGACGCAGGCCTTCGCCAGCGCGGGGACGATGTACTTCTTGGCAGCGTACAGGGTGGCCAGCACCGTGTCTGCCTCCAGGTCGATCTCATCGCTGTACATGTACCTGCCAGAAGGAAAAGAAGCTTTTAATCGCTGCACGTGTGCAGGAATTTAACTTACAAAGAGAAACTACTTCTTCAACAGTTCACACATAACAAGGCAGTCAGGTCTTTGGAAGTGGAACTGGTGGAAGTGCTCAAATGTCCACAGGAGAAGCCAAAGACGGAAATAATCTCTTCCTCTTCCCAGAGAGGATCGCATGCTGACTTAACACACATTTTCACACAAAGCCCAACACTCAAGCGTCTATGGAACTGGCTTAGCCGGTGCTACTGAACGAGCAACACAGGCGGGTTATTTATAACTACTAGTCCGCATCCTCTAAGAAAATTGTCAGGCTGTGGATGAGGAAAAGGAAAAAAATATTTCTAGTTGGACAAAGAGCACTGAGAAAACCAGCAATTACAGAGCCCTGTGCTGCTGCTGCTGCTGCTGCCGCCGCCGCCGCCGCTTTCTGGCGCCCCCAGCATTTTGGCTTTCGCCTCTGCTTAGCTTTAGATGAGTAATAATACGCTTTGAAGTGACACTGACTGCGCTTGTCATCTCTCCTTCTGGTTGGCTGTGTGAGGGATGGTGAGTGGCTTACTTCAGCAGAATTAGAAAAGCAGCAGGTTCCACATCTGGGATATGGATCTCAGACTCCTCCTCCGCCAGATCGCCGTAAAACATGGCACAGAAGACGGAGCTTCCCACGGCCAGCACATACTGGGAGGAAGAGAGGGAGGAGGGAGGAGGAGGAGGAGGAGCAGACAGATGCGTCAGAGAACACATGCAACCACAATCGCTCGTCTTCGCTAAGTTCAATAGGAGAGCAGGAGCAGCTCCTTCCAGTGGCTCAGCTGCAGAGACACATTCGTCCAGCAGAGCTTTACGTTCAGCATGAACATCGCGCCGTTTGGCCGTCGGGGTTTCTGTTTTCTCACCCAGATAAATCAAAGAGGGTTCTTTCCAGGAGGTAAAATGTCTTTACCTTGTGTGCTGGAACCTTCTCCGAGCCCCCCACGGGGCCAACAATGAAGTGGACGTCGGCCATCAGCTCATTGTTAAACATCAAGGCGTTCCTAAAAGCAGAGCAGGTTTCATGAATAAGCCTCAATCAAGTGTTGAATAACAGTCCTCCCACACTCCTTTTGCCTGGAGACACTGGGTATTTTCATAGGTTTGGGGAGGATACGGCAGCAGAATCAGGGCTGCAGCTAATGACTGGGTTCATTACTGATCATGAAGTTTGATGGACAGAGACAAACCTTTCAGATATTCAGTCTACTGCCCGAAAAGAAAAGCAGAAAACTTAAGAAAGTGGAGCCTTAAAAGCTGAATCAATTATCCACAGTGTGACACATCAGTGATACGCATATTAATGGACTTAATGCAGCTGCCTCACACAGGAGGGCATGCAGCCCAAGACCAGGCACTTCTCCAGATTTTAAACATTAAGATTGATGCAGGTGAGCGAGCAGGAGTCCTTTTCTCCAGAATAAAACACCTTTTACTGCTCTTGTCTTATGATTACTGTCTTGTCGCTGCACCGTGTTGGACTGGATGTGACCTCAATGGTCATTTCTCGGAGCTGCGGGGACTCTGTGTCCCACAGTCCTGCAGCGGGTCTCGGGTCGGGACTGTGCTGGACTCACCTCTCTCTCAGTGTGGGGTGGCTGCACTGCCAGCTGGGTGGATCTACGTTGTTGTTGTTGATGTTCTGCTGGGTGGTCGGGGTGGTCGCCGCGCTGCTGCTGCTGGCCTGGCTCACCGGCACCTCCTTGGTCTTCTCGGTGTCCGCCACCGTGGTGCCGTTGGACAGGTTGGTGTTGTTGGTGTTGGCGGCGGGGTACAGCTCCGCAGCCATCTTCTGCTTCTGCTTCTTCTTGCTCGTCAGGGACAGAGTCAGGATCTCATAACATACCGGCAGCCTGCCCGGGAGCTTCTTGGACTTTTTCAGTGTTTCTGGAAGTAGGAGCAGATAAGTCAAACACCTCATGATCCGGCCATGATGGAGCAACCTGCAGTCTGCCGTTGGCATCGGCACAAGCAACCGATCTTCTCCGCGCTGGTATCCGGTGAACCGAATCTCTACCGGGCTCGAAATGGACTGACCGTGCGGGGGTTCGCGGAGCGGAGGATTCAGCCTTTTCTGCGGGAAATTCAGCCGCTACGGCGCCGCTTTAAAACGGCGTCGACAGCGAAGTTTACGCGACAGCATGTAAATATCCGTCCAGGCCCGGGAGAGTCCGCGTCCTCCTCCGCTGCCAACTTCGACCACAAGCACTTTTCCTCCGCGTCCTGGCGGTCACCTCATCCTCTCCGGACGGAGAAATGTCCGCGAAGCGTCGCTTGTTTTCCCTTTTTCAGCGAGTGGGTAATCCGGATAGTCGCAGCTGGTGTTTTTTTCCACCCCGCCTCTGCGTTAATCCTCTCCGATGTTTCTCCCTCTTTCTCCCGACCGACTGTCAACCGAGACGAAGCCAGCTACGACGCTGCGTCGCGGCCGCACGCATCCGAGGTAAATAGTCATTTGTCGGGAGTTTTTAAGGTCTGCTTCATTTTTTCTGCTTTTTTTTTTTTTTTTTTAGTCGTGATCTCCTCGGACGCCCAGGGCTCGCCGAGGACCAATCAAATCACGGCGCTGCGGTGACGTCAGGGGAGCGGAAGCGCCTCCTCCCGCCGCTCCGCAGAGTGCGTCACCGCTCCGCCTCCGTCCCGCTGATGCGACCCGGCGGTGGGATAAAAATAAAATTAAAAAAGAAGGTCGGGTAAATATGACCCTCCGGCCGGGCGCAGTAATGAGGCGAAATAGGCCCGAAACGTAAAGCAAAAAACCCGGAAAGTGTCGGACATTTCAGCCCGGTTACGCTCTCTCACCGCTCCGCGCGCAGGGCTGTGACTTTCTGCCGAAAGAGTTTTTATCATGAACAGGATGGAGGGACTGTGACACCTCCAGCACCGAGCACGTGGCTCAATAAGTCAAACAAAACCACCGAATCCTTCATCAAAGCTGCTTCCCCTCCCAGAGCACTGCCGTACGTTATCACAGTGATAATAAAGGTTTTATGTCAGAAAGACCCTCAAACTCAGTGATGCAGGCATCAGTAGTTTGTGAGGTCAGAGAGAACTTCATTATCCTGAGGGGAAACTGCTGTGCAGCACGTATGAAATATTAATAAAGGTGCAAGTATAGAAATATCTATAAACAGACATCCAAAATATAAAGAAGGTTGACAGAGAGTCGCTGCTTGGACAGTCCACGCATACGTACATATCATGTGTATAAAATACCAAACCTCAAGCTCTGCACTGTATGAGGCAGATTCAGAGTGTCCAGTGATTATGTCCATGATATCATGTCCCATTATGTCACATAAGTCAGATATTGATACAGACAAAAGTAAAGAAACATAAGCGGACATATGAACGTGCGTACAGGTGTGTGGGTTTGGGGAGCCCGGCAGGTGTCACGTTGGGGGGAAAAATGATTAGTGGCACAGGTTAAAGTAAAATCATCCTCATGAAAGAGTGTGTGTGTGTTCATAATATCAGAACGTAGTATTAAATATAGTTATCACTTTGTGACAGTATGTCCAAGTGTCTTCAGTCAGAAGATGCGTTAAACCCTTCAGACGTCCCTCAGCCGGACGATCAGCTGCTGTTGTGGTCAGTTAGCGGCGAGCTAGCTGCTGTGTTTTGCTATTCCTGCAAATACTGAACCCCCCCCCTGCATTTTAATATTATGTCATTTCAGTGTTTTCAGTTCAAGAACACCATAGAGACCACACCTCACTAAAAAAAGGGAAAAAGCACAGTTTTTATTGAAAGTCACCTCCGTGTGAAACCCTGAAACGGCTCATTGTGTTTGTGCCCAGCAGCCTTTGATGAAGCACTGCGTTATTTCTGTGGAAAACTGACCAAACGCACGAGGCGACATCACATGGCTCCACCCGCTCCAGCGAAGTTTGGTGTCACTCAGCGATTCAACACATCGTCAGAATGCGGTCGGTTCGGAGGAGCGAGGGCTTCCTGTTAGAGCCGATCTGATGTTTGACAATCACACAGAGAGAAGAAGAGCAAACTCAGGGAGCAGTAACAAGAAATAGACCAGAGTGCATTGCAGCGCCGAGTGAGTTTGGGGGGTTTCGAGGGAAGGGCGCAGCTCCCCCCCCCCCCCCACGGCCGAATGATAACACTTTAATGCTATTCATGCATCCCCGCTCCCGGGTTTGATTGAAAGGAGCGAGTTCACGGCCCCTCTCTCGGGGTGGTCCAAGTAATTTTGGGGAATGTGGGGAGCAGAAGAAGAAGTGGGCGAGGCGGGTCGAGGGGAAAGTAGGTACACGAGAAAAGTAAACTGCGGCACTCCATCACAGGACGACTCCTGGGCTGTGTGAGCGTCGCAGATTGATTATACTCCGCAGAGGGAGGATTGGAGGTGGGTTTCTCTCCTTAAACAGCCTCTCCTTTCTGTGGAGATCTTGCCTGGCCCGGCGTTTACAGACAGGAAAAGTTGGAGCGGCGATGGCGAGCTCTGCAGACGTATCATTACACGGTGCGGAGGGGGGGGGTGAGGGGGGAGGATCAGCCTGGATCTTATTACCAGCTGGCTCTACCAGCTTTCCACTGGACTGCTCTTTAAACGCAGCCACTGGCTTCAAAGATATTTGACTCCACTGTCATAACCGGGCCATGAAACTCCTCTCATTGTCTCCCGGCCGCAGTGGAAAGAGGATTCCTCCTGATTCTGGTATTGAATTAAGGGTAAAAATCACTCTCAGAGTAGAAAAGTCTAAAGGCAAACTGGCCACCTGCCAGGCCCTTTCATGGCTAAAGCAGGTGGTTCTGATGCTTTTCGTCTCTCCGGCTGAATCCAAAGTATTTTCCATAAAGTTTACGATACGCTCCACTGTACAAGTTTCTCAGAGACACTCGAGAAGCAAAAGGTTTGAGAAGTGAGCTCGCGATTGGACGCTTGCCCGTACAAATCCTTTCGCCAGCTGCGAAAATCTGGACAGAGGCACTGAATGAGAAACAGGCTGCTTCGAGGATCACTCGAGCTAAATGCTAATCCTCAAGATCTCCAGTGGAGCTAATTAGCGGCCAGCAGCAGGAGACTGGTTTTACTGGGAAGCTCACAGGTGCTGGTGAGTTTCAGTCAGCGTGATTTCAAAACAGGACGTTTTCTTTGAGGCAGAGCGGACAAAACGACTTCAGCTGAAATTCGTCTTTTGGTTTGTTTGCTGCTCAGACAGGCGAAGCCGGGCCTGCAAACAGAGATCACACGGACACAGAAGCCGGCTGTTTAACCAGACCAGAAGCGCCTGAGAGAGCTTTGGCAGCAGCAAACAGATCTGGTATCAGTCCCTGAAACTGTAGCGTGATGGACTTTTATGCTGTCCTCGCCATGATTTATCCTCTCCAGTTAATCACACGGAGACAAAAGCTGAATGTGATCATTACAGGACACTTAAGGCCATAAAGCGCGCAGTGAGCTGCAGCTGCTTCAGATTACATACAGGAGTTTTCTGGAGAAGGAGCTGGCTGACGTTCACTGATACAATAAACTCAGCGCTGAGCGGTAAAAGAAAGATTTCAGACACTTATCAGTCACCAACGTGAGGAATCATTGGGGAGTTTCGTGGCACCGTTAGAAGAACTGTAGGTTGTCATGAGAAGTGGGTGAGTTTTCACCCTCAGATTTCGTGCTCTAATGGCAGGAGGTGAACACAGCAGAGGGAGGGATGTTTGGCACAGCCTGAATAATTCAGTCACCTCAGAAAAGTTATTTGATGCCACCCGACATGAGGGCGTCGAGCTTCCACGATCCTGAAAAATGCCTGTTTTGATGACGGTAAATGATCTGAATCGGGATCAAAACACGGTGTTAGATTACGTTTATGAAGCATTTTTACAACAGTAAAGAAATAATAAAGAATTCACCACCAACGACTGCTCCACTGAAATTGTTGTGCACGTGAGATAAAAAGCTAAAGAATCTCAGTGTTAAGAAACGTTTTAAAATCGTCTGCAGCTGCATCCAGATCTGGTCCGTCAGCTGACGTTCCACCCGCGGTCACTGCGTCTGAACATGCACATGCCACGGTTCCCCTCTGAGAGACCAACCCTCTGTGTCTCCAACAGACCCCTGCCTGTACATCCCCCGTTTCGCCCAGCTGCTGGAGTTCGGGGAGAAGAACCACGACGTCTCCATGACGGCGATGCGACTGGTGCAGAGGATGAAGAGGGACTGGATGCACACGGGACGAAGGCCGTCGGGGCTGTGCGGAGCAGGTAACCGTGCGGCGTCTGTGCGGTGGAGACTCTTCTTTTTCATTCCAGGTGAGTGGTGCTGGCAGCAGGCTGGAGGCTCCGGGCTGCAGGCCCGCCGTCGGAGGATATCTGGTTTCAGTCCTCGGAGGAGAGAAAGTGATTAACGCTCTCTGCTCTGTTGGCATCTAACATCAAGGTGCCCTTCAACCTCACACACTCCTGAAAAGCTGCCCGGTGACCATCAGCAGGTGTAGCTCAGCCCGACACGTCTTGTTCTGACCTCACAGTCCAACAAGCTCGTACATCTTGAGCAGGAAATGAGTGGTTTTCTGTGACGTTTACTGCATGTTTTAGTCGGGAACTGATCAGTGTTAATCTGTGCAACGCAAAACATGATGCAAACAGAAAAATGCACTCTCATTAGACCCTTTTCTCGCTGTGTTTGTACATTAAGGCAGAATGACTGAGAGCTCGGGGGGAGACCAACGAGAAGTTCATGGAAAATGTTCAAGATCCAAACAAGCTGTTAGCGCAGAGAGCAGAATTAGCTGTTAGCATGTAGTGATCTGGTCAGAGCTGTAATAATAGAAACATACATACAGCATGTGGTTTACATGTTATTTGACAGTAAACAGCAGGAAGTTCATGCTGTACAGGCTTACAGTGCTGATCAATAACACACTGACAGTTTGGGACACTCAGTTTGTTTCTCACCTGCTGAACATTGTGTGTTTTGGTGTTTAGTGTCATTACAAAAAGAAGTTTTAGTAAAGCAGAGCCGAGTGCGGCGCACACGCATTCACCTCTAAAATAATTTGAGTGTTTTTCAGGAAGTCGTTCCGTCTCTTTAATATGAGATATCAGGAGTTTTCTCCACCCTTCTCTGTAAAACAGGAAACGTTTCAAGGACACTGAAATGAGAGCAACAGGAAAATCCTACTCGTCTGAATTATGTCTTCTTTGTTGTTATAGTGGGAAAAGGTGAGTTTAGTGTTTAGTGTGCTGCTCTTCTGGTGAGAAACGCAGCTAATCATCCAGACCCACGTGAGATGCTTCAAGAGCGCCTTTAATTTTCCAGTTTGTGAAGGATTACAGCCTTTTTTCTTCTCTAATTCCCCTTCAAAACCTCTTAAACACCCATAAAAGTCTTCAGTTGCATCATCGTTTTTGTGTTTCCTGTGATGACAAACATGGAGGTAGAATTAAAAACAATGAAAGCTCTCATAGGCTTAATCTATAGCTGACCTCTGACCTCTTCCTGCAGGAGGTCATATTTTCCTTATACGGCTCAATAAAGTCACACATGCACATTAACCTGAGGCTAAAGGGGGGTTTGTCCACAAACTGATCCGCGAGCTGCTGAATCCTGCTGCCAACGAGGTCACTGAACGTGTTCGGGCCTTTTCCTGTTTGCTGGTTATCTGCCACAGAGACGTCTGTGTGAGGCAAACCCGCCTAAACGTCCCCCAGCAGGGTGTTGGTTCGCCGCCCCGCCCGTCAGCCTCTTTGTTTGAGCTTCCCGAGCGTCTCCCCTCGTCGCCGGTGTCGACCTGAACGCGCTCGGCTGAGATGTCCTGAAATGGAATCGCCGGCTTCCTCCGCTCCCTGCATGTTTACGTTCACGGTCTCAATTTTCCTCTTTCTCTGTTCCTCCGCTGCATCGCCTGAATAATTAATTACTCACCATAAATCATTGAGAAGGATACAGTCAGACGAAGAAGGAAAAGTTTGTTCTCAAACATGATGCAAATATCGCCGATGACGAAGCAGAAAGGCGCGTCTGCACAAAGTTCTTAAGGGCAGAAGAGATTCAAAATTGCATCACGGATTACTTTTAACGAGTTAAAGAACAAAGTTACATCTGCCTTAAGAGGGGGAAAACCGGCAGCTTTGAAGATATGAGGTTTGGAGGTAGCGGCAGTAAAATGTTTGAGGAAGTCGTCGGCCGAGCTAAAAGCCGCCACATCGGTCCTGCAGGCTGTTAGGAGTGTGCATGCCGAAGCAGAGGCATCCATCTTTTAACAGGCTCATGTGTGAGGCAACTCTAATGACTGTTACATAACCGTTCTCCTCCAAGGAGGCTCGCGCTGCACCTCATTGCATAATGTTAGTGTTGTTACTCCCTTTTAAAACCGCGTTTCAGCGCGTGGGCGTCCTGTCGGCTCCGTCCTCCCGTCGTCAAGGTGTGCGAGCGGACACGCCTGGAGAGCAAACAGCGTTGGTGCGCTCGGTCACGTCTCGCCCTCGTTGTGTACATTGGTTTTATCGCTGTTTGTGTTTTATTTCCAAAACACGCAGAGAAAAGAAATCTCAATGTAGCAAACAGATTGAATCCTTTATGTACATTTCAGTAGTTGAGTGGAGACACAGGTGGAGCCGTCAGGTAAATCTCACCACATCGTGTTTTTTCACTCTTTCCAGCCCTTCTTGTTGCCGCTCGTATGCACAACTTTCGCCGCACCATCAAAGAAATCGTCAGCATTGTGAAAGTGTGTGAAAGCACGCTGAGAAAAAGGTAGGTGGAGAAAGGTTTTGATCTTCTTGACTCAGAGGTGAACCGCTGGGGAGAAGTTTGATAGTTGTAGAATTTAGCAAAAAATTCTGCCAGTAAAAGTATTAAAAATGGAGGATTTATCTGGTTTTATGCCAAAAAAGTCAAAAAGTTATTGTCCTGACAGACTGATCGAGTTCGAGGACACACCCACCAGTCAGCTGACCATCGAAGAGTTCATGAAGGTGGATCTGGACCAGGAGTGCGACCCGCCCTGCTTCACAGACGGACTGAGGAAGAAGAAAATGCAACAGGTGTGGACGTTAACTCGCGCTCTCATTGGCTGAAGGAGCCTTTGAGTTCATTCACTGCTCACGTCAGCACTTTTCCTCCATGTTTTCTTCCACGTTTCAAAGCGTCGGTAGGTGATTTTGTTGACTGTGGCTAGAGCCGTGCTAGCTTTTCCCCCTGTTCCCAGTATTTATGCTAAGCTAGGCTAAACGCCTGCTGGCTATCCAGATTCTCCTCTGACTCGCGACCACAAAGCAAATAAGCGTATTTCTGAAAATTAAAGTGTTCCTTTCAACCTTTAGCCGGTTAGCTTCAGGCTCCACGTGGCTGTGAACGTTCTTCTGGCAGACAAATGTCAGACGATGTTGAGCCAGCTTTCTGGTCAGGAGATGTCCTGTGGTTTTTTAAGTAACAAACTCAAGCAAAAAAAAAGAGAAAAGTTTGAGACATAAATCATTCAGCTTCTGGCTTTAATCCAGACTGAGCTGTGGTTTTTCCCGTGTCCTCCATCCAGAAATGAATCTTTTTGAGATGCTGCAGTCAAAAATGTCCGACTTTACAGCCAAGATACATGATTTCTCCAATCTACTTGTTGTTTGCTCTGTAGCTTTCAGCCGCATCTTGTGGTCTTCCTCACCAGATGGAGTTGGCTCAGTTGTTTTCATGTGACCCAAATGTGAGGTTTGTGTCACGTGATCGCAGAGGAGCTGCTGCAGAGAGGCCACGAGATGCGGCCGAAAGCTCGGAGTTTAATTCTCACGAATCCAACTTTCACTTCCTCCTTTGAGGACTTTCTACTCCCGAACCGTTAACGAGGTCACAGTGGAAAAGAACAAAATGGAGGCGTGACATAACGTCTAATCGTTTGAACTTTAGCAGTCCGTCAGCAGACAAAGGTCTGAGTGTTGATGTGTCACTCAGCGCTGCACGTCAGCGGCGTCTCGCGCCAGCAGAACCAAACCAAACTCGCGCTCGGTTTTATGTACTTTTAGGAAGAAAATGTGCTGAGAGAAAAGGCAGCTGCTGTCAACCACCCACAGTCCTTGTGTTATGATGTTCTTTCAGTCTGAGATGTTTTACTCGTGTTTAACCCTGTGCTCACTGTCGGGTTTTTTTTCCCAATTTGTCTCCTTTGTCTTCCTCCGTCTAGCTGGAGATTGAGCTGAAGAAAAAGATGGATGACGTTGAAGGTACGACCGCGACACCCTCGTGTGTTTGCTGTCCCGTCAGAGGCGGCGTGGCTCTCAGGCTTTTTGTTTGGCAAAATAAATTCTCCTTTCAGGGAGTCAGATTCTCGCTCGTAACGGTGGGAAAGTTTAGCAGCACGTTCTTGTTTTTGTTCCGTGAGTCTGAGATTTGGACGACCTTGACTGAATGCAGATGTGTGTCGGATGTGAGTGAAGCGAGTACGAGAACTACAAACAGTACTGCAGTACACGGAGAGGAAGCAGCTCCCTGTCTTCATTATGATTCAGTTTCAGCACAACATGTCATTAACCGTGTATTATGTTACAGGAGTAACGTATTATATTGTAATTATGGCGAGGTAATTTAAAGGGTTCGCAGAGGTTCACAAGAACCGGCTGTTACCAAGAACACAAACGAAGTATAATTTCCTTTCCCTGCAGGAATTACACAGCATCGTTTCAGGGACATGAGAAAAGTTGCAGCATTTTCCACTTTGCAGCGTTGCACGTCGGATGATTGATCCGGGACTCGTTCTGGGTTTCTCTTTCACCAACAGATGAAATTCAAGGCTACCAGGATGAAATCGACGCAGAGCTCGAGACCAGCAGACCCAAACTGAGGGGGGTCTACGCCGCCTACGTGAAGGAAGGTACGGAGCAGACAGGAAGTCCGGAGCTGCGTCTCAGCTCGTTATCTCACGTTTAGGATATGAGAAGTGTGTGCTTCCATCCCATAATTCTACCTGTTTCAGGCACCATATTTTCTCCTCACTGTTTTATGTTCAGATTCTCAGTGTAAAACGCAGCTCATGCATGATACAGCGTCCTCTAAAATACCCACAATGCAACAAGACAAAAGCATCTGTAACATGTACTTTGATCAGGGCGACAGAAGAGCAGCGTCTGCCTGCGTCAACACCTTCACGTTTAACTTCATAAAGTTTGTGATTGATGTTAGCATGCTAACATGGGGATGTCACACATGTCAGTGTCGTCCTACTCCTCAGCTAACTGTACACACGTTAGCACGTTAGCTTGTCATCAAGTTGTTGACATGCATGTTAAAATGCTAGCTGTAGCAAACATGCTAATGTTTTTTTCCCAGGGTTTGATGGCAGAAGTAAAGCTCTTTTTCAGGCTAATTAGCAGCTAAAACTGCAACTTTGGCAGATGAAATCAGTCTGGAAACAAAAACCTGAGCCTGACCATCTAAAATGTCCTTCTCTAGTTTTATATGCCTCTTGTTATTTATTCTTTACTTTCTCCATTAATTTCCGACCTTGTGCAGCTGCTGCTGCTCATCTTATTTTTGACCTTTGCTGCTGGTTAGGATCGGAGAATATCTCATTATCTATCAAAGTCTTAGTTTGCTGGTGTGTAATAAGCATCGCAGATCCTCATTTGGCTTCAGACTTTTTGAAAACTATAATTTTGTAACTTGAGATCTGAGCTCCAGCCTGATCTGTCGCAGCGCTGAACCTGATATGGCAGCCGTGAGACGGCCAGCTGTTGAGTGAGAAGCTGGAATACCAGCATCACTTCTGGGGACATTACGTAGTCTTACATTCATTTCCTGGAGATTTACCCGAACCATAACCACAACCAGCACTTTCCTAACCCTAACCCTCAACCTTAACCCTAACCCCAGTCTTCACCCTGAAATTGAATGATTTGCATCAAGGGGACTCATTTTGTCCCCGTAAGGAGGGCGAGTCCTCAAAATGTGACTGTAAACAGATTTATGTCCCCACAGAGTCAGTAATACGGCCACACACACACAAACACACTAGATTTCCCTCACTTCTGGGGACATTTCATAGACTAACATTCACTTCTTGGAGACTTACCATAACCACAACCACTACCGCTGAACCCTTAACCTTAACCTTAACCTTAACCTTAACCAAAGCCTTCACCCTTAAATTTAATGACATACATTATGGGGACCTGCATTCTGTCCCCATAAGGAAGGCGAGTCCCCGTAATGTGACTGTGTGAACGTATTTATATCCCCATAACGACAGTTATGACACACACACACACACACACACACACGTAAGGGAACATTATATAGACTAATGTTCATTTCTTGGAGACTTACCATAACTTTTCCTAAACCTAAACCTAACCCCAGTCTTCACCCTGGAATTTAATGATTTACATCAAGGGGACTCCTTTTGTCCTCATAAGGCGGTCGAGTCCTAATAATGTGAGGTACACACACACACACACACACACTATGGTAGGTTTCCATCACTTTTGGGGGCATGACATAGACTTACATTTCCTGGAGACTTACCATAACCATAACCACTACTTGCCAAACCCTTAACCTCAACCAAAGCCTTCACCCTGAAATTTAACGGTTTACAGAATGGGAATCTGCGTTTTGTCCTCATAAGGAAGGCGAGTCCCCCCAGTGTGACTGTGTAAACAGACCTGTGTCCCCACAACATGAGGAATACATGGCCACACACACACACACACACACACACACACACACACACACACAGGCCCACCCGTGAAAAACAACAGAGTGCGCTCCCTGTCACTCTTTCTCTTTATCTCTTTCTACCTTTGGCTCTTTATCTTTGGCCCTCTGTCTTTGTCTGTTTCTGTCTCTCTGTCACACACACACACACACACACTCTCTCCTCACACCCCCCCTGCTTTCACACAGTGGGGGGGTCGCAGGCTGTCACTGATTTCAGGCGTGTTGCTCTTCCGCTGCTGCGATGCCTTCAGATCCGCCGGCATTTCGTTTCTTCTCAGACTGATAACCGAGTGGCTGCTCTGACTCGTGGGCTGAAGTCTGTGTGAGGACATTTTAATTACGGCTGATTAAAGGACACGTTTTAATTAGATACCAGGACTGCGAGAGGGCGGCCAAAATTATGATCCCAATTATTTTGTGTGGATGTGATTACTTATCACTGTTTCTGCTCTGCGTTCGGGAAACAAACTGATTCCTCCGCACTTTTGCTTTTTTATATCGACATTTTCTCCTTTTTCTTACTAATCTGGCCGCTCTAAATGTTTTTTTTCTTGTATTATTTTTAATTGGGAAGTTGAAATACTGTTATATAATTACACCTAATACACTAATGACAGTGACCATAAACTGTAAACCTTCTGTTTAATAATCCTCGGGGAGCACTGACCTCTTTAATCAGATACGACATAGAAAAGGTGAGATGAACCGCAGTCTAAGTGTTGAAAATGAGTATTTCAGGTGCAGTTACTGCAAATATGGATCACTTCACTGTTTTCTCACATTTTAGAGACGAAACAATTAACAAATTACTTGAAGAAAAAGTGATTGATAAGGAAATAATCAGTCGGCACAGTCAACAGTCCTGCACCCTCAATGTAGCCATGCTAAACGTGGCTCTAGCTAGCATCTCTGCTAAGCTAGCTACATCCCTATGTGCTGTGGCTATGCTACATGAGCTAATGTGCCATAGTCAGATCAAGTCAGTTTTATTCATAAATATCAGAATCACAAATCAATTATCCTTTGATTGATAATATTACAACACAAATCAGACTTTTGGTGTAAAATATTAAAAGATTTTAACCAACCTGTTGTGTCTTTTCCCATTAAAACAGTGAAGTATGTTGATTTCTTATGTAAAAGCAGCATGCTGTGACAGTTAGCATGTGTTACACTGAACAGCTGCTCACAGTTCACAGCCTTTTCATCATCCACCTGTAAAGATGCTAATGTGGTTCCAAATGGAAATTAGCTGAATTTAACAATGCAGGAAACAGTCGGATCCCTCAGTGAGTTTGATGCTCATCGATCCCGGAGCCTGTTTGGTGGTTGTCTTTAAATTGTCCATCTTGTCCTCTATGAGGACAGGGACCCCCTGGTTTTTAGGGGCCTGCTAAGCTTATTCAGTTACACTGTTCTGGTTCATTAGATGCAAATGTTTGTAGAATATTTAGGTTCAAGCTGCTTGTTTTGAAAGTTCCTGTTCGGGTGTTCCTGCAAGCAAAGCAGGAATTTCCCTAAAGCGATCGATTGTCAAAGTGTGTCTGCTCCTCTCCCAGACACCAAAAAAGACGATGACGACAGCCTCTCCACGTCGTCTAAGAGTGCAGAGGATGAGGATCCAGAGGAGGAGGACGAGCTTCAGGCCGTGGCCAAACACTTCGGCAAAGACCTCGGCGAACTCACGCTGGAGGCTCTGATTAGACTGGAGCAGAAGGGACCGGAGGAGGAGGAAGAGGAGGAGGACCAGGAGCTGGAGCAGGACGTCCCAAAGAGAAAAGCCCCGTCGCTGGCGTACATCCTGGGCACGATGCCCTCAGCCGCCACTCTCGGCATCAATCAGTCCATCAGCGACTGCATCGGCGAGGAGAAGGAGAACGGTGAGTGGCGTTTGCTTTGACTCCATCGTGTTCGACGCCTCATTTTCAGGCAGAACAAACTCATTCGGAACCACATTAGCAGGAATTAGATGAACCAGATTTGAGGTTTTCTCGGGTTTGTCACAGATTGCTGATTTCTGGGGCATAATAATCTCATTTGTTTGGCTCTCAAGTTTCCCTCCGTGAACTGTTTTTAGATTTGTTTTCTCAGACGTCATCTGTTCCTGCTTTGTGATACTTTTCATCTTCGGCCTTTTGATGTGTCGTCAGTTTGATCCGAGCCTGAGAGGCTGTATTGGATAAATCTGGAGTGCGCGCACAGTAGTTAGAGCCGAGCAGATCTGAGAATCGAGAGGTTTAAAGACTACATTTCAGGCGTTATGTTGTTTGATTGGGCAGATGTCTGTATAAAAGCAGCAGAGCCCTGGAGGATGGTCTGATCATGAACGCTGCCATGACACCGCTCAGCCTCGGCTGAGTCTGGTACCGACTGTGTCGCCATAATAACCCATAATCAAGTTAAAGAATGCGCTCTCAGGTTTAATTGTCGTAATTAACGCTGCTCCAGAGAGAAAGCGGCTGAGCTGCGTGTGAAATTTGTCATCCCTTATTATGTTTTACCCTCTTCAGTAGCCTGCAGACAGCAGAGGAGTGTGTGGGAGACGTTCAGGAACATTCAGGAGCTTCTGAACCCTTCGAGGCGGTCGACGTGGATTTGTGCCAGAGCGCTGGAAGTCGCTGCTGTTTTGTTTATTTGCGGCTCATTTAAAGAACGTTTCTCTGGAGAGGGGGTCCATCAGCTGACTTACACTGTCAGGTGAACCTTACCTGATTTATGACCGTGCACAGGTTCATGAGTGTGGACTCGAGTCACATGACTCGGACTTGGATCTTCGTCAGGTCGACGTACGATGAGGTTCATTGTATGTGAGATCACAAATGACAGAATCAGCATTAAAAAATGAAACATGGCAGCGATTAGATTTAATTGTTGGCTGATCTCAGCAGGGAGCTGTCTGATTAGAGGTTAGCTGCGTGTGTGTGTGCGTGTGCGTGTGTGTGTGTGTGGGCGTGTGTGTGTGTGTGGGCCCTGTTTTGGTTGGTCAGCCAAGTTGTTTGGACTCTTTTGATCTCAGGATCATCCACTAAAACTAAAGCTCATCTTATGTCGGGTGGGATGCCTCGTGCTCTGTATTTACAGTTTCACCGTCCTCCTGTCACTCTCTTCTTCTGTGGTGGTTAGCTAAACCAGTTTAGAGGTGCATTAGCGCCACCAACGGTCGCCGACCTGACACTTGGACTTGATTTGAGACTTGTTGGAGCTTGTCAGACTTGACTCTTAATGCCACCGTGAGGTGACTGATATTGTATTAAGCTTCTTCTTCGTGTGTTTTTAACTCTAATCGGCACCATAGAGGAAAAACTTGTGCGTGGCTAAAGCAGAATCTCACATTAGACGACCAATCAGCCAAACTCTGTTTAACGAATCAGCTACTTAAAGGAAAAGTCTGGTTTTATTCTTCGTTTTAACGTCCACACTGACCACGTTTGGCCTGTCTGTGAATCCTTTGGTTCCTGCTGAAGATCTGATTCTTTAAAACTGTTCACAGAAATATATTTCATTTTTAAAAGGAGAGCGTGCGTTCATAATGAAGAAACATGTCAGCCAGTGCTGTAGCGTTCCTCATTGATGTGTTTTTAATAGCTTTTGGACAACAATGGGGCTGGATGGCAGAAGAGGAAGAGGGCATTGTTAGCAGGACCAGCTCAGTAAAGACTCTTTAAAACATGGCCAGAATACGAGGGCGATGGTTGTTTAGAGGCTCTTGTTTGCTTGCAGCAGGTAACATGAACCTAAACGAATCAAGAACTTTTCCGCTGCGGTCGAAATGGAAAAAACAGAACAAGAAAACAAACCGCGATCTCATCCGCTGTCGATGTGACTTATTAACAGGCTCAGAAAAAAAAACAACTACAGGGATCCATCATGCGCTGCCTATAATTACCTAATTACATGAGTAGGATGTTCTGCGCCCCCCCGCCCCCCTTATCTGTGTGTGCAGAGGCGTTGATGGATGCGAGGTAATAGCGCCGTGCAGCTACATCTGTCCTGATGAGGAAACCTGTGTTTTTATAGCTCTGAGTGGGAGGACGGGGAGTCGGCAGAGGTGAGGGCTGGATGGTGAAGTGTGTTTTGATGGGTAGATGTTTGAGGGAAGGGGCGGTGAAGTGGCCTGATGTTTGGAGAACGTTGTGTAGCTTAAAGGTCATGCGTTTGAATCCCTGCAGAAGCGTCATCGTGGCCGTAAATATTGACCCGGACGCTTCTCAGAGCAGCACTTCAGGCGGTGCAGGTGGAGGCTGTTCAGAGCGCCGTAACGTGGTTTATTCAGCTGTAATCTGTGCAGCCATGCTAACAGCACATGTTCACACTGACAATGCTAGTGTCAGCATGCTAACGTGCTCACGCCGACAATGCTAACGTCAGCATGCTAACGTGCTCACACCGACAATGCTAACGTCAGCATGCTAACGTGCTCACAACAACAATGCTAACGTCAGCATGCTAACGTGCTCGCACCGACAATGCTAACGTCAGCATGCTAACATGCTCGCACCGACAATGCTAACGTCAGCATGCTAACATGGTCACAGTGACAATGCTAACGTGCTCATCAGGAGTGTTCACCATGCTCACTGTCTCCATTTAGCATGTTAGCATTTCTGACGTGGATGCCGTTGGTTTTGCAGGTTTTTGGTCAAAAACTAAAGAGCTGGATGAATTTTAAAGTTGTTGGCGCTAAAGAGAAAAATCATCAAAGTTATTCCAGTGCGTCCTGAAGGAGACGCGAACGTCTGCAACAAATTTTAATGAGAAAATCCATCCAGGAGTCGTTCAGCGTCATCTGTAGAACCACACTTATCATTAATGATGAATGTCAATCTGCCACCGTTAATTTGACGTAAACATGCAGCAAACAATATATAATAAATGATAAAAAATGGAAACTTAAGGCGAGAAGATAAAAGCTCATTTACATTTTTAGTTTGTTTTTGTCTCTAATTTAAAAATAAAGATGCTTTTGAGAAACTCCTCGCATCCCTTTACGTTCCCTCTGGAAAAACGTGTCCGCTAAGTGGCTAAAATGTGAATAATGTGGAGCTTCCTTTCGAGCACTCAGTCCAGTACTACATCAGCGCAGTCATGACGGTTGTCAAGTTTAACCCATAAACGCAGACCTGAAACTTTGCCGGTCTATGGGAAGGTCTCTGCCTCCCTGAAACAGCCATATATCAGGTCAGAGCAGCCATTAACCTGATGAAAATGTCCACCAATAACGCAGCTGACCTCATTTCATCAGGGGAAACACAACAGGGACGAGGTTAAGAGTGAGACGAGCCACTATTACCAAAGTGCAATGAATCACAGCTCTCTGAATCACAAGCTCTTATGTTAATTGTAAATACGTCTCCTTTTTTAAATTGGATTTTGTTCTCGAGTGACGTCGGTTTGACTCATCTTCCTCGAGTCGAGGCTCATCGAGTGTGTGGCCACGAATGACAGAATCAGCATTAAAACCTGAAACATGGCCGCGATTAAGGGGTTTAATCGTCGGCCGGTGGGACTGGAGGCTGATCTCACCAGGGAGCTGAATGATTAGAGGCTAGCTGAATGTGTGTGTGTGTGTGTGTGTGTGTGTGTGTGTGTGTGTGTGTTGACTCTCCTCGGGTTTGTGTAACAGGATTGTGAGGCCATATCGTTCGGAAGCTTTTGATCTCAGGGGACCGGCTTTAATAGGAATGAGGTCCCTGATTGGTCAAATGCAAAACATGGTGACACTTTTTGGGATTTTCTTTCCTGGTTTCGCTCTGTTATCCACTTCTACAATCAACAGTAATTTTGTGATGATAATCATATCAGTACAGCCATTAGCCCGTTAGCTTAGCTTAGCATCAAGGCTGGAAATGGCCAAACAGATGGCCTGGCCCTGTCCAAAGGTAAAAACATCCACCTGTGAACCAATGAGATATAACTTTATTTCCTTTAAAACCATTGGTACAGACCAGAGACTTGTAAAGATGGCCGACATGTCTGCACTTCCTCCCACGGTGCAAAAATAATGCCAAGACATCTCGGTACGGGTGCCACCATCTTTTGCTGCTGGCGTCCTTTGGAGCCAGAGTCTGAAGTATCGAGGTCCCGCCCATAAGAGGTGTCAATCATGATGTGGCATCCCCTTTTAGTAGCATCAAATAGTGATTAAAACCAGAAAACACTGGAGCAAACATCAGTGTGATAAGAACTGGTACAAACCAGGAGTTTGTCTTTAAACCACACATTAGCTTTCCAGAGAGCTAGCAAGCTAATGAGCTAGCACGCAAACTAGCTAGTGAATAAGCAAACCTGCTAGCTGGCTAACGAGTTAGCCGTTTTGAGCCAATCACTGTGAGGGTGTGCTGTTCCTGTCGCCTGCAGACGGTGACAGACTAACTCACAAACAACTTAGTGGATGGAAAGCAGGTCACAGCGAGCTGCCAGTCACCCTGATCTCAGCCTGTTTTTATTAAACAATGGCATTTTAATTGGCCTGTGCTGCAGAGGGGGAGACAGCCCCCCCCCCCCCCCCGACACTCACGGAGCCGCCTCCGTTTGGCACGCCGGTGATGAGCTTCACCGTGAAGGAACGAGCTCCCCGCTGTCCCACAGATCCGCCCTTTCATCGGCCTCTCTGCCGTCAGCCGTGTGAAACGTGTCGGTTAGAAGATATCGGCGAGCTGGAGGTGGGCGCTGGGAGGAATTTAACCTGGATGTCTGCGGTGGGAGCGGATCCTCACCTCCCCCGTTATGAAACACAGGCAGCTCTGTGCAATCAAAGCAGCAGCGTGAAGCATCAGTGTGACGCCGCTGCTGCCATGTTTCAAAGAAGCATCACAAACAGTCGAGTGTTGTTCTGCAGCCAGTGGTCATCTGATTGAACCAGTAAAAACAGATGCATTAAACACTGACTTTAACGTCCTCCATGCTCTCTGTGCTGCTGCTGCGTTCAGAGATGCTCTCTGAGAACAACCTGTCGCTCTCTCTGCGTCTTATTGCTCTGATTTCTGATTGAGATGCAGCAAAAGTCAAAAACAAAACGTCTACGTCGTGAATCACATCTTCAGCTCAGCTCCTGCGACTGTTCGGTCAAAGAGGACAGCTCGTGTGTGCGCTGGGCGTCCGCTGCTCTGTTTATTCATGTGTGATTTCATCTGTGTGTGCGTGCAGAAGCGAACACATGCGTGTGATTACGCTTGAGTCAGTGAGTGTGTGTGTTACGGTCCTGCTGTGTGTTTGCAGGCTGGTTCCGCGGAGCTGGATGCAGATGGAGGGTTCAGGCTGGTCCTGGTTTGGTTCAGGCTTCGGCTAATTGTGGTGGATACGGGAGGGGTGGGAGGGGGCATCGCGGCCCCCCCCAGCTCAATCTTTGAAGTATTAAGTGGACAGGGTACCTTGTCATTAGGGCTGAGCCTTTCATCTGTGCGTGTGTGTGTGTGTGTGTGTGTGTGTGTGGACATTGTTAGCAGAGGGCAGGGCTCTGGAGGAAGAGAACAGGGGTGTAATTTTGGATCCTCTCAGGAAAAGAAAGGAAACAGAGTCAAAGGAAAACACAGAGGAGACGATGGAAACGCTGGTTGGTCTTCTCAGACGCCCACAGAAGCTCCATTATCTTCACTTTCTGTCGACGTCCTCCAAAAAAAAAAAACAGCTTCTTTAAAAGGTTCTCGTGAGCTTCAGCTGAGTTTTACATCCCAGCTGTCCAGAAGTCGGCATCAGATGCTGCGAGTGAAGATAATCCATCAGTTTAGACTAAAAACAAGGAGCCATTATGAAGCTTAAAAAGAGCGTCTGATAATTGAAAGTGAAGATGAAGAGGATGAAGGAACGCGCGAAGTCCATCGACGAGTGTTCGCTGTGCAAGATCTGATTTTCACTTTTTAATCCAAATCAGCTCATTTTTTGACGAATAAGGCCAAAAATTGCCAAATTGACACTTTAATGCGCGAGTGTGTGAAGTCTGGTCATGAAAGAGAATAAAGTGTTCATAAGAAGCTGAAGGTCTGTGCGGGAAAGGAAGCAAAGCCCACTGCAGTTTGGCAGTAAAGTTATTTATTGTGAGAGCTGATCGTTTAATAAACGGAGTACAAAGGAGAGAGACTCTGATCAGAGACAGAAATTGAGCAAAAGCAGGACTCTTTGCTGTTTTTCTGCTGAGGAAATAATAAAAACACAAGCCTCCGCTGCTCTGCGCTCACCTGTCCAAACACAATAAAGGTGACTGGAACGGGCTATAGTTAGCCTACGTGTGTGTGATAGAAGTGGTGGATAAATAAATAAAATAAAGGAGAAATTGATAAACCTGGCCCAGTCCTGATCCTGGATCAGTGAGCTGGACTCGAACAGGGAGGACGATCGTAGTAAGTTTTCAGTGAAGGAGAAGTTGAATGTTTGATCTTTGGAGATGCTGGTTTGTTCCTGTTGGTCCGACATGCTAACGTAAGCTAACAGCTAACTGTGCTGCTTTAATGTTCACTGCACAGACGTGATACTGATGTGAGTTTTGTCATCACAAACATGTCAAACTCTTTTAATCTTTCATACAGAGACGCTGACTGAGGCTGTACATACATGTTCATCAGCCAAAATTACTAATTGCCCCTTTAACTCGTTCAGTGAGGGTAATGAACGAAGTTTGGCTTCTTATAATCTTTCTGCCGGCCCAAATTGCTTCATTATGAATTAATGAATGAACGGTTTTGTTTCTAATCAATGAAAGTAGTAAATGAAGTTCGCGGCACGTCACGGCAGCAGATCAAACGGGTTAATGTATTATTAACGTGAAGAGTTTCTTCTTCGTCTCTGTGGAAAGTTTGCAGCCTCTGAGCCGTCACCACCTCCCTTGTTAAACTCCTTCCTGTCTCTCGCCCTGCTTTACGCCGCCGCCGCCGCCTCATCGACGGCCTGTCGCAGTAATGGCATTTTCATTAACTTGTGCCATCGGAGGAGGAACAGGGAGCCGAGAGCAGCCGGGCCGGCCGGCAGGAGGGACGTGACTGCAGCGCCTCCGGATGACTTTGTCACATTGGTCTACAGCCGAGGTCTTCGGGGAGCTCCGCCTCGCACCATTAGAGGCAGCATTGATTGAGGCGCGCTGTTTTCAGCGGAGCACTTAGTTCAATCAATGACGTTTGCCCTGACCTTAACTACCTCGGTGAGCACAGCTCCCCGGCTGCTGTCGAACCGCTCTGCCGCTTTTATTGCCCCAAAACATCTGGGAAAAGAGGCGTTTGAAGTGCGCGGACGTCCACGTTTCACCGCCGCGGCCTTTTGCTCCGTGAGCCATCCAGTTTGCTTTTGAGGCCAAACGTGGTTTCACGTCCGCTTTTTGGAGCCGTTTTCCGTGTGTTGGGCTGCGTTTGAGGAAACCCTCGCCGCTGCGTCTCTTTCCACCATCCGTCCCCTTCACCAGCACCAATTACTGCAGTAAATCGTAGCCGTCGGCGTTTCGGGGCGTGGCTGAAGCTCTCTGACGGAGCCGCGCTCCGACTGCAGCTCTGCTGAGTCAATTACAGTCTTTTAAATGAGCAGCATCTGTCTCATCTCCCTCCGTCCACAGAGGGGCCGTTCAGGGATGAAAGGAAATGCAAAGTCTCATCCTGTGCTTCAGCGGCATCGCACTCGAACTCCTCAGCAGTCAGATGTGCAGAAAAAGAAAGATCCGCAGGCTCCTTTGTGTTCTGTTTTTGGTATGCTAATGAGGAGAGAGGAGGCCCTTCAAACCAGGAGGTCACTGGTTTGATCACAGCAGCCACCAGCGTCTCCAGAAAACAGAGTCACTGCTCCACAATTGAGTTTAAGTTTCTTTCTTTTCTTTTTAAGCTGTCACATCCGTCCGAGCGATTTCCTCAAAAGGAAAGTGGACAAAAAGACAGACGATCTCGCCACATTTGTCGATTTCTCTGGCCGTTCTGATGGAAAATAAGTGTCGGAGGCTGAATGTGTGACCCGTGAAGGACAGGCGAGGATGTTTGAGAGACACTAAAAAGCTTCTGTGGGCTCCTGGAAAGTTTTACAGTCAGTCGTTTATCCACAAAACTGCAGTATCGTGCCGTATTGACACCACTGCTTTTGTATGGATTGAACTAAGAAACATACGCTCGTTAGTGGATGTCTTGTTCCCAAAATGAGGGTGGAGGTCTCCCGTGGGGGGGGGGGGGGGGGGTGACAGACAGATCTCAGCAGCTGTCAGATAAATATTTGATTGTATTGTTCAGTCAACAGTTTTAAACCTGTGGCTCCTTTAATTAGTGATGACGTGTTATTAATTCATGCAGCTAATTCATTCACAAAATCCGCCTGTTCCGCACGTTTCCTGTCTGGTGCTGGGACAGCTGGGCAGGCCTGTGTGTGTGTGTGTGTGTGCGTGCGTGCACGTGTGTGTGCGTTGACTGGGTTGCCTGGGGTGGTACAGTAGAGCTTGATGGACATATGGCCGGATGGACCCGGCCCCTCAGAGGAGCAGAGACGGGATTGGCTGGCAGGCAGACGGACAGGCGATGACAGCGCAGGGAGACGGGCGTCGCTGATACCCGGCAGGAACACAAGAAGAAGAACAAAAGTCTAATGTTTATTTCAAGCTCAGGCTGCTCTCCGCGGACGGCCAATCACACGCTTTCAGAGAGTCAGTACGAGCTGAGCTACCTCAGCAGCAGCAGCGTGGTGTGGAATATGAAATCAGGCTGTGTGTGTGTGTGTGTGTGTGTGTGTGTGTGTGTGTGTGAGCAGCAGTTAGCAGTCTGTCTCTCTGGTGAGACGGCTGTAGCGGCCCGTCACAGCAGCCAGCCGTGATTGGAGATGATGTGCGTCTTCTGGCCTGAGGAGGGAAAGGGAAGCCGCCTCGTCTGCCGCCGCCAGCCTGACGGGAGATGACAGCTACCGTTTAGCGGGCAGGCAAAGGCGGGCGAGCGCTCGCCTCCGGCTGTTACGTCACGGCGCCTTTCACTGCCTCAGCCTTCCTCCTTCCCCCTGCCCTCCTCCTCGCGCTGCAGGACCGGGGTCCCGCTCAGGTCAGGCGGAGTTTGGGATCGACTGTGCAGAAGCGTGTGAGCTGTTTTAATGGTATAAATGAGGAATCGATCAACCTGCCGTCTTCTGCATTATAACCGCTGAAGAATCAGCTTCTGCTGCAGACCAGCAACCAGCGAGAAGCCTTGAGGAGGTCAGAGTGGGCTCAGAGCTGAGAGGAGAGCAGAGCGTCGTCTTTGCTTTCCAGCTGCGTCTGACTCCGGATGGCCGACCTTGATTTCAGGACTTGACAGATAAAAGTCCTTCCCGCTCAAATCTACATTTTTAGGCTGATTCGACCTTGAAAACAGCCGCTGTCCAACAGTCTATCCATCAGTCGCTCTTCTGGAGCTTTTGACCGCGTCGCACAGGCTTCATCAGCAAACGCCGTTTGTGCAGCTCTCGTTGGGAGTGAGGAAGATCATGTGATGTGATTGAAAGCTCCAGAGCAGCTACTCAGGGACCTTGTGATGATATTGTTTTTCCAGCTGTCAAGATAAGACTTTATTGATCCCACACAGGGGAAATTATGTGGCTACAGTACTCAGGATATAGAATAAATGTACATAAAATACTACTGTGTCGTATGTTTTACTGAACTTAAGGTGGAAATGCTCTACGACAGGAACAGGAAACGTCAGCTTCTCTTCGACGAGAGCCGCGCTTCAGCATCACAGAGAGGAGTCCATTAGAGGAGGCGTACAGGCCGCTTTCTACGCCCACAGGTGCTTAAAAAATACGCTCCGCAACTACAACACATTTACTGTTTCCGGCCGGAGACGTGAATCCTGCTCATTCTGAACCGAGCGGCGAGCACAGAAAATCAATTCCAGGAGCAGAAGCACATGCAGAAAAGTCCACAGGAGCTCTCTGAGCATCGCAGAGGGATGAAGTGATGATGCACCGCTGCAGACGCGACTGACGTCTGATTACTTCCAGAGAAAGTTTGTAAATGTTTGGATGCTGATGAGCAGTAGGACACAGAGCGCTGATTCATCGGCGAGGCCGAGGCAGCGTTTGGCCAAACATTCCTGCGGCGGTGGGCTGACATTTCAGATGTTCGATTCTCACGCTCAACAATGCGGACGCTGGAACGTTCCCGCTTTCATGACGACATTCTTCGGCGGCCGTGACGGACTCATCCGTCAGAGGCGCTCGGCTCGTCTCATGATGCTCCGACGCTGCACATTCACTCACAGCCGACGATTAGTTCACCCCCCTCTTGTTTTGGAAAATAGGCCGAATATCGAAGCAGCACAAATCGGCAGAGCGTCGCTTTGATCAAAGATGTTTATTCAAAATGTGGAAACTTTAGGCTCGCGCTGTTGAAAGCATCCGTCACTTTCAATACAAACATTTGTCCGGTTTGTGAGAGGACACGCAGCTGTGGCAGCCGCAGATGGCGAGGAGGGGAAGAGCGGCGAGGGCGGCCGGATCGACGGAAACAAGCCAATCGTGTCGGCTGATCCGGTTTGAAGTCCAGATCTTAAGCTGCTGCTCAGGACAGTTAGAGTGTGAGGAGCTGCTGCACAGACACAGAGAAGATGGAGTCACTGTTTTAACGCCTCCTCTCCACCAAAATGTGGAGAGTGAAAAGAGTTTGTGTGTCCAGGTGACCCCCGTGGTCGAGGACGCCTCCCGGTAACCAATCAGAGACGCCCCGCCGATAAAAGCAGCGTCCAGAGCGGACGGGGGAAACAGGTGCATTCATTAGAACGTCACAAACGCCACCTCAGGTGTGAAACTGCAATAAAATGTCACTGATGCTGGTTTAATAATCTCGTATCGTCACGTCCTGTCCACGACGCTCAGATGACTCCAGCGAATGAAAAAGTCTCGCCCAGTTTGCATTTTAATGAACCGACGTTTGGACGGAAACACGGCTAATCACGCAGCTCGGCGGGAGAGCGCCTCGGCCCAGAGGTCACGTTTACCGGCCCGCTCGTGAGAATCTCCCAGAATCCTGCAAACGTTTTCAGGGAAATCCAGAGGAAAGTTAAACTTCGGCCCGTTTCAGACGACACGAGTGACCCCGATCGATCGGTCGGTCGATCGGCGCGTCTTATCTCACGATCACGCACAACATCAGCTGAAATCGAGGAGGGAGGGTGAAGCAGCTGTCAATCAAACTGACAGAAGCATGGATGAGCTCTAACTTTAAAAGGAAATGCAAGAGGTGGAAGAGGTGGAGTAAACTTCAGTCCTACGAACGTTTCCTCTCTTTCTTTGTCCCACCTGACAGCAGCAGCCTCAGCATCCCTCCTCCTCCTCCTCCTCCTCCTCCTCCTCCTCCTATGGTTACCTGACTCGGATTGGTCAGCGCTCAGTCACATGCTTGTCTTTGCTTCGGGTGTTGCGAGGCGTCTCAGACGTCACATGACAGGTCGTTCAGCATGTCACACGAGCACAGACCACGATAGTCGTTCACTGTCGACCACGACGCCGGTAACTCGTCGCAACGACAAAATCGTGTCTAATTTGGGCTAAGATCGTGTAGTCTGACCCAGGCCTGAGTTAGTTATTTGTGCAGACGGTTAAACGCTACGCAAAAGCTCAGTCTTTTCCTCAAACAGCTGCTCTCACTCTGGTTTTAAGCTAATGTTGCTCAAACAGGAGGAAGGACGAATCCACATGTGGTGCTCCGGTGAGTGTTTGTGGCAGCAGGACGGTGTAAAGTGTGTGTGTTCACGGTGATGAAGGAGCACCAGTGAGGTTTTTTAATGGTTTCTGGTAATAACGGAGCTCTGCGGCTCAGAGGAAGTGCAGGTCGGTGAGTTTGAGTGTTTTCTGCTCAGTTTGTGATGTTTCGTCCCACATTTCCTCATTTCTGAGGAGAAATATAAACAAGTCGGATCCAGTTTGCCTCCAGCAGTTTTTCTCCTGTATGCATACATCTCCCCGCTCCTCAGTCTGTGCTCGGGGGGAGGAGGAGGAGCAGGTGGTTGAGTGGGCGTACACTCAGTCTGGGCTCCTCCAAGGTCGGGGAGGTCAGCTTTTAATGGGCTGGCCCGGCCCGCCCGTGTCAGCGAGAATCTACCACTCTATTTATTGCCTCGGCCGGCTGGTTGTTTCTCCGGGGCGGCGCTGGCACCGAGCCTTATTACCTCATCCTGCTGCAGGGGAGGACTTTTACACCACAGCTCCTTTTTTTTCTGCCTTTGAGGCACTTAACCGACAACCTGATCCATACGTGTGCTAGCACGAGAGCAGCAGGAGAGCAGCAGGAGAGCAGGAGGTGCAGGAGGTGCCGAGCGAACGCTGACTGCAGAGAAAACGTCTGCACTGCTTTTAAGATGCAGAAGAAGAGCTGGAGGCTGTGCTGCAGGCAACGTTTTGGCCTCTTGATTTGACAATAAACCTGTTAATATGCCACTATAATTACTGCAACTGGTGTTAGTGGTTTCCAGCACGAAACGCCCTCAAAGACCACAAAGAGTCGTTTGTTTGTTTCCAGATTAAAGGAACAAGATTAGCGTTCGTCGGTCAGCTTCAGAGGTCGGACCTCGCTCTGGATTACAACTTCCTGGGACGTAATGAGGCTTAAAGTTCGATAATCAAGATCAAGATTTGGTTATTTTTACTTCTCAATTACACAAATATAAGAGCGTAAAACTCTCCTGACTCATGACTCTGCAGCAGCAGTGAGAATAGAACAATGAACAATAGCAGTAAGGGCATTAAAACAGAAGTGAATTAATATAAGTAATAAAAATAAAGATGAAGGCGCAGTTAAGCAGCTCGGCTGGATGTACTCACACACGCTGAATATTCTCATGTGTTTCTCTGTGAAACTCACTGTTTATATTCAATAATAACATACAACATGTTTCATACTTGCAGTCTTTCTGCTTTGTGCTGTTGAACTGTCCCTTTAAGACTTTTCTTTGACTTTTGATGCGTTTTTTTTTTACTTTTTATGAGCTTTAAAACGTCGTGTCGTCCTTTCAGAAACGTGCTCTGAGCAGCAGGTCTGTAGACAGGTTGGTTTCACTCCACCCTCAGCGCTCACTGTCCTCCTGACTGACTGAAACGTCTACCCGGGCGTGGGCGCCTCCTCCTCCTCGCTGCCCTGTGGCCGAGCTCGGTACGAGGGGAGGAGCAGGGTCGATGCTGAGGAGGCCGGATGATGTGGGCTCCTCTTGAAGGGTGGATGATGGGTGATCCTGCAGCATCGAGGCCACACAGCCCCATTCATCCTCCAGATCACACACACACACACACACACACACACACACACACACACACACACACACACACA
>JBBMOE010000054.1:1327424-1421317 GCA_037975065.1 Chaetodon trifasciatus | reverse complement strand
TGTGGTCTGCACCCCCTCCCTGTAAGCCTCTGATCCCCCCCCCAGCCCCCCCGCAAACTGTGAGCAATGAGCCGTTGGATGGTGGTGGAGGTTAGCAGACAGACAGACGGACTGAGAGGGTCACGGGCGCCGCCAGGCCCGACCCACCCGGCGTCCCCCCTCCCCCGGCAGCCACGTGACGGCCTGCTGATGAGATTAAGAGCTTGTTTCTGCAAAACGTGAGCTTTTCAGGAATTAAAGGAGCAACAATGGTTCGTCTTAAAAGCTGTTTTCAAACTCGATCAGCGGGATTGCAAAGGATTTCACACTAATAGTAAACATGATCACGTAACTGTATTCTGAGTGTTCCTCAGCAGTAGCAGAAGTACTGGCGGGTACATGTACTCGAGTATAAAAGGCAGCTGCTTTTCAGGCATCACATTTTACAAGATGATCGTGTGTTTTATACGTTAACATGCAAAGTAACTGTCAGATAACTGCAACGGAGTTAAAACTACAATATTTAGTTTAGTTTACAGTATTAAAGTCTGCGTGGATTTATTGACGTACATGGTGTACAAGTTCCTTTTTGTCTTGTTATGCAGTCGTTTGCATGTCATATAAGACTTTGTCATGCCTTCAAATTCACTGAAACAACTTCCGCTGCCGTATCACCACACAGGATCACCTTCTTCTGGAGCTCTGGTTTGCCTTTCTTCACTGTGGCCATGACTTAGGACCCTCCTGTTCCACAGCTAGCTAGCTGTTAGCCTGCATGAACCCTTTGACCTTCTAGTGAAAGTGATGTAAGCAGTAATGAAGTCTGAAGTGGTCAGCTGGACACCTTGGAGACAGACTCAGGTGTGAACGGGCGATGAGTCTCTGCTGATGACGCTGGAAAGACGGAGCCTGTAAATTCAAGGAAGAAGAAAAGCAAACACACCACATGAGGATTATGACTCTGTTTCTCAGCAGCAGTGCGTGATGTGATGGCTTGATGGGATGAAATGTTAGCTGAGCATGAGCTGCACTTCAGTCATCTGGATACTTCCAGTATTTAGCGTCACGGTCTGGACGATGGTGGCGTGACGTGCCGGTTCATACATGGCGTGCCGGCCTGCTCCGCTGCTGGTCGCATGTTAAATGAAGCACGTTTCACACATGCACTTACATTGAGATCTTCAGCCTCCGCTCATCCACAGGGATGTTCCCATAAATAATCCCTCCCACCCGCCACCCTGCTCAGACGAGCCCATTCCTCATGAAGCGCTGAGAAATGAGAGCATCTCTTTGATTGTGGACATCCGGCTCTGCTCGCAGCAGCGGCAGCAGCTTTCCCTCTGCAGCCTTTTCCATCCAAACGGCTTCAAACGGCCAAACCTTTGTTCTCCAGCGCGCCGCGCGCTGTAACTAATGGGACAGCCAGGGCTGGAATTTCGAGGGGAACTCTAAAACTGGGCCATTTGGAAAACATCCCAGTTTTTATCCGCGGCTTAGCCACGGAAAGAAGAAAAAACAGCCCAGCCAGCAACTGAAAATGTTGACACTAAAAGAGTTGATAGTATTGTGGTAGTTCATGGCCTCACAGAGCCGCAGCGTAGCTTAGCATCTGAAAACTTTCCCCCCGGAGCCCGAAGAAGAGACGCTTTAACAGCGAAATTCTCTGAGATACTGCCTCTTTTGTCCCCCTTTATCTTCACTCTCAAGTCGTTCTCCACTCTCTTAAAACCCTAGATGATATATTAGCTTCATTTTTTTTATTTCACCCTCCATCCCTGCTAAGTTTTATTGACACCATCCCCCCAGCTATTGCCAGTTGTCAGCCAGTGGCTAAACGGCCTCCCTCAATCGCCTTTTCAGCTCAGGCTTAGTCTCATTGGCAGTAAGCTGATTAGGAACGAGCCGCTAAGCCCGGCAGAGACTGATAGCCTAACAGAGAGAGTCGCGGCGGAGTGGATGAGTGCAGGAGGGTGAGACAGACGAGAGGGAGTGAACTAGTGAAAGTGAGACAGACAGGAGGGAGGCTGAGATTAATAGATGGGAGACAGACATTAAGTTTTGCGGTTGGACGTCTCTGAAGGGTAAAACCTGCCGGTTGTGTGGAGGAAAGCGCAGGTTGCGGCTGAGAATAAGCAGCAGGGTGAAGGAGCAGCTATATCTGTCCTGGTTTGACCCCAGTGTTGAGGAGGAGGAGGAGGAGGAGGATCGGCCGGCAGTCGTGAAGCGATGCAGAGTCGAGGATTGCTGAAGGGCGAGAGAAGAGATAAAGTGACTGCGTGTGCTTCAGTTGTCATGAAGTGCGTCGAATGCATGAGTGAGATGCAAAGAGATGAAAGTCGATCTGTAACGTGTTGTAGATAAGAGGCTGAAGAGAGGAAAAACTGGTGGAAACGTTCCATAAACAGAGCATAAAAGAAATTCAAAGAGAGCTAAAAAGAACAGAGGAGGCAGGACAGAAGAAAGGCTCCGTTCACACTTTCATTCAGCTCCTATCAAGATGCAGTTTAATGCACTTTGATTCACACCGAGGTGGATTTACCGCTCCGTGCTGAAGTGTTGGACTGCAGCGTATCTGACGTGCGGCTCCTAAAAAATGTAATTACACCTCAGCGCTGCAGTGACTACAGAGATGACCCTGCAAGAGCTGTGATTGGTCACATTTTGTCCTGCACGTTTCTGATGCTGACAGAGACTGTTGATAGTGAAGACTGAAGTTCTCCGCTGCTTGTCGCTGAAACACACCTAATGTCGACATTCACACCTCAAATAAATCATCGTCACTGTGAAAAACATAACATTTATTTAAAAAAGTGTCTGTAGGTTCTCATTCATCCAGGTCATGGTACCCCAACTGGACTTGGTTTTATGTGAGTCCTTCACCCACCACACCTTCGTGTGAGTTGTTAGCGTCATGAGTCGTGGTGTGAATGGGCGTCTCGTGAGTCGTTGCCTCACGCGACGTTCATGTGAGTCATTAGGGCCACGTGAGTCGTGGTGTGAATGAGCGTGATGTGAGTCGTCGACCCACCTGGCCATCATATGGGTCTTTAAGGTCAGATGAGTCAAGGTGTGAATGGGCGTTGAGCCACCTGGGGAGGTGTGAACGATCCTGCGGGAGGATAAATGTCAGTTAGAACTGAAGAGGCCTCTTGAATGAGAGGCAGCACGTCCTCTAGAACCTCAAACAAGCCTTTTTAAGCACTGAGGAGTAATCACACACCTGCAGAAGCTGAACGGTGCGTCGCTTTAAAGTGTGTCCTGTGCTTAAGGAGATGAAAGGAGGCGCTGAACCACGTTTCCTCAGCGCTCCCGACTGTTCAGCCTTCATCTTGGTGACTTCGTAAACACATTGATTGATCCCAGAGGTGACTGGCTGCTCTGTGTCACGACAGAGATGAGAAATTCTGTTGCTTCCTGTTGGAAAATGGGAGGAAGAGTTCTTCACAAACCAGAAGTCAGTCCAGACGCTCCAAATCAAACGTTTGACGTTTCCTTGTGTCTGGAAGGCCTTCTGGTTTTTGAAGCCCATTATTTTTATTTACTGTGAACGATTTTTAGATTTACGAGCAGAGTCACGAGACCCGATTTACTTCATGAATTTTCAAATCAATCTGCGCTTGAACTTGACATTAATGGGCACTCGAAGTTCATTGTGATGGATCACACAACTCGCACAAGTTAATCTGTCAGCTAATTGATTTTCACGTCAAGCAGACATGAGTGAAACCAACGGCTGCCCTGAAGGGACAAACGATGCATCTACAAAGCAAAAGACAGAAAGTAACTAAGTACTTTTACTCAAGCAATGTACTTTAACACAAGTATGAGGTACACTGTCGTATTTCCTCTTTTCCTCTCATGAACATAGAACTCTTCATGTGAAGTGTTTGTTGATGTTGATTAAATGCAAAGATTTAAAACAAGAGAAACTCCATATATAGAAAAATCTACAAAAGCAGCAACAATCTAAAACAAAATTAAACATAAAGCCTGAATTTACGTGAATGGATGTGAAGTAAACATGGAGCTAGAAGCTGTGAAAACACTGAAATCATCATCCAGATTCAGATCTTCTGCTCCTCTTGCGTTGTTGCTGTAAAGTGTCTGTACGTCGTTCACTCATCTCTCACACATTTTAGCATTAAATACATCACAGCTCTAATCTGTCATGTTGTTATGCTGCTGAAAGCAACGGGCTGACTTCTGGGCCAGGCTCCCGTCATTCAGATATGTGGAGAAGTAACTGATCACAGATGGTTATTGATCAGAGTGTCAATCTTCTTCCTCAGAATTCAAAGCAAATCTGTTTCTCGTTCCAGTCGTCTTTTTGCACCGTGACAGAAAACCAGCGTTAGCTCTGAGTCCTGAGAGGTTAAAACAAGCGGAAATTAGAAATATGTATGAAAATAAGTTTAAATGAGGATTTGTAGCTGTTGGCAGAAACATTAATAAACATTAAAAGATCCTTAAATCTGTTTACAAGTTACCCAAAAAACTTTAGAATTATTTGACCTAAAGTAAATAACATCAGCAATAAGTCAGAAAAACTGAAGGGATTTAAACTTGTATGAGATAAGTCTCCACCCAAAACACTGAATTACACAGTGAGGAGCTGACCTGAGCTTTGAAGGAGGTGAAGGAGGTAAAAGAGAGACGAGGAGCTTTTTATAGAAACGTAAGAGGTGCAGATAGAAGGAGAAACGGTGTCAGAGGAAAAGAGAAAGCTGTGACCTCCTTGTGGAGGTGAAGGAGGCAGGAAGACAGGAGCAGCGACGGAGCGGTAGGAGAACTGTGACCTTTTAAAAGAGGTGAAGGAGCGCGGAGGGCAAACAAACTGAGAGGAAGCGGACACCTTTTCAGGGAGTTCACCGGAAAAATCCACTTCATCGCTCTTGAGAACTGGTTATTGATGACAGCTCGTACTTTTCCATCACTGACTGTGGATGGCTGAACAGACCGAGGTTCAACTCTTACGTAACGGAACTCGATGCAGTGATTCAGCTCGTCATGATACTGCAAGTTTCCTGGAAATTCAATTCAGAGACTTTATAGTCAAAGCAGATTTTATCACTGTCGCTCCGTTTATACAGGAAGTTCAAATACATTGAAAACCACATCCATCCATCCGTCCGTCCATCCATCTGTCCATCCATCCTTCCTATCGGTCTGGGTTTGAGTCATAGCAGGCTATAAATGGTAATCCAGACGTCTGTCTCCAACGATGGGGAATCTTGAGGTTTGCCTAAACCAGAGGATGTATATAATCTTGCCGGCTTGTTCTGGCTCTACCAGTTCTGGGTCTCCTACCATCCAAAGGGAGGCGCCCAGGAGGATTGTGATCAGATGCCCAAACATCCTCAACTGGCTCCTTCTGAGCCTCTGAACTCCCTCATCACCACAACGCCTGCATTACCGATGATGCTGAACCAATCCACCTATCGTGCCCGCAAGACCCCAAAATTCCTGAAGTCCTTCACTTGGGGCAGCAGCTCACGCCTAACCTGGAGGAAGAAATCCATCGTTTTCTGCAGAGAACCATGACCTCAGACTGCCACAGTGCTGGAAGTCATGGTCTAATGGAGCCAACAGACCCACATCATCTGCAAAGAACAGAGCAGCAATTCACAGATCCCTGAACTGGACAGCCGGTAAAAAAGACCACAAACAGAGTCAGTGACAAGGGACAACCCAGGCTGAAACTAGTTCATATAGAGACATTGACTGAACGTCTTATGAAAAAATAGCTGTTTTCAGGATTTGGTGTCCAAGATGTTCCCTGGACCAACCAGGTAGAAAATCATCAAAAATGGAGCTGAATAGTCCAACATCTACACCCACATTACCAGAAAACGTCCCAGAATTCAGTGCAGCCACAGAACATGCAAGTGGAGGTTTCCAGACTGGAAACACAAATTCAGGCTCCTTTGGAAATGTGGAGAATTTGAAGTCACAAGGCGAGTTGACGATAACATTACTGATGATGAACAGTGGCTCTGCTTTATATACTGACATGAGTCATCCATCCTTTATGTAGCAGTGATATCTGCAGATTTTTCCCTCGAAGAATCTGGACGATAAACACGACATCTACGGCGTTCTAACAGGAATGTGTGTTTGCACGTAACAGACGGGCTGACAGCACGTGTCACATTGCGTTCCAGCCAATCTTTAAAATGTGAGGACAACTCTGCCTCTTTCTCACCACAGCCTCACTGAAATGAATCAGGAGGCGTCGTTCGGTCACGCAGTGCTAACGTTAGTCTCAACACGGCCTTAATTCCTTTTTCAAGGACATCCAGGGTGCAGACGCCACAGCCGACTGGTCTCTGAAGCCAGCAGGTTCAGGTCGCAGTTTCAGGACAAATATCTGAAGGAATTTAACGGTAAAGACGAATTTCCTGACTTTTAAAGATTGGAGACGCTGAGCAAGAAGTCTGTCAAGTGGAGGAGTGTGGGAAGTTCAGAAAAGAGGCGGCGGCATCATCTTCATTCATCCATCGCTCTCAAACTGAAAATACAGAGGTTAAAGGTCAGAGCGAGCAGCAAATGATGGGGAGCTAACAGGAGGACGAGTTAAAGTGAGACAGGAAATCCCTGCTGCCTCCTCTAAGAGCAGATTAGAAGAAATGCAGGAGGAGGAGGAGGAGATGTGATTCAGCAGAAGAGGAGGATGTTCAGTACATGAGGTTTCTTTTGAAGACGAGCTTCTCGCCTACAGTGAAGCACTTCTGCTAATTTCTGGAGACACAAATGAAAAAAAAAAACCTCCTTTTATCAACCGGTAAAAATCTTATTCTCCAAATTAAAAATCCACCAGTGACTTCAGAGCATTCACATGCAAGAAGAAGAAGAAGAAGAAGAAGAAGACCTTAAAAACTGGCTTCGAGAACGCCGTCTGAGGAAGGAAACGTTGAGCCTTTTCTGTTGCTCACAGTTTGGTGAGAACTCTGAATGTAAACACATTTTTCTAATTGTTTACAAGGAAACTCCACAGGGCACCTTTAAGCCTTTTGGCTCGTAGCATCCTTTCACGAGCCCGATGAGGCGCTGAGTGGAGCGCTTTCATGCCAGCGTTCAGATCCTGGATTACATCGCCTTCTTTTATGGGCTGAGTGAGCGACCAGCACCGTGAATGCAGCCGTTTCTGAGGAACGCTTAGAAACAAGCTGACTTCTGTTGGAAAATGGCTGAAATGTTCTTACAGTGCTGCCAAATGAAGTCCTGAAAGGTACATTTCTAAAGCTGCGACACTCAGTAAAGTCTCATCTTATCTTATCTTATCTTGGCTTCTGCCCTGCAGCAGAGTTAACTGGCTGGAACCAAACAGTTATTTGATGGATCCATGAGAAGTTTTTTCATTATCTTTATTCATCCTCAGGAGTTTTTCTGGAGCTGCAGAAGAAGAGCGAGGTTCAGCTCAGCTTCGTCTCTGAGAGCCGCTGGTGGTCGGCAGCAACATGTGTGTCGGGGGTCGATGCTCCTTTATGAGCGAGCTACATATGGCCCCATTGTTTTCCTCGGGGAGTGATTTATACGTGGCCGTCGTGTCGCGCGGCGAGGCAGACTGGGCTTCAGGAGCCACTCCCCACTGCTGTAAACGGCCGCCATGGAGACGGAGGTCCGCCGAAAAGTCTGCCGCCACGGGCCGCCCGCCGGCCGCGCTGTTGACAGCCGTTTGACCTCCGACCTCCACAAGTGACTCGGAGACTCTCGCAGTGAGCTCAGATTAATCGCCGCTGTCACACAGAAAGCTCGTATGTCCAGAATGTGAACTGCGGTGCCTCTAAAGCTCAACTCTCACTGATTGTTTGAGTCCCGCTGAGACCCAGCGTGCTGAAATTTATGCAGCCATAATCATCCACTAATATGTTTTCAGTCTTTATGCGCAAGGAAACTAGACGGCGTGTGTTTGTGAGTGATATCAGGTCCTTTTTCAGATTGTGAGGTGACATTTAGGGGAAAGCTGCTCGTATTAACCCTAATTCATCCAATCAATATTCATCTTTTTCTCATCTGTAAGGGAAGAAGAACAAAACAGAATAATTTTCAACAAACCTTTAAAAGACTGACTCCATGAATAAGTAAAATAAGTCTGCATCAAATGTAAAAATGGGTTTAG
The DNA here is from genome assembly GCA_037975065.1 of Chaetodon trifasciatus. Classification (NCBI taxonomy): domain Eukaryota; kingdom Metazoa; phylum Chordata; class Actinopteri; order Chaetodontiformes; family Chaetodontidae; genus Chaetodon; species Chaetodon trifasciatus. The sequence continues at coordinate 1,413,219 of JBBMOE010000054.1, read as the reverse complement.
TGTTTACAGGAAGTCATTTCTAACTTGTTTGCTCCTCAAATGTGAATATTTGCTGATTTTCTCTTTCAGGCTTCTGTGATACGACAGGAAGTCTTTTTACTCTTCAGGTCAGATTAAACAGCCTGTTTGAAGGCGTCATCATGACCTCTGGGACACTGTGACGCCACATTTAGACAATGGTCTGATGTTTTATGGAGCAAACATTTAAAAGATGAATCGAGAAAATAATTGGAAGCTTAGTGAGAAATCTATAAAATAATCAGTTGCAGTCCAAGGACTTGACGCGGCGATGGCAGTGCCTTTCAGACACTTTTTCTACTCATAATTACTTGAAATAATTTGGTCAAAAAATGTCTTTGACCAAGAAAAATCTCTTTGAATGAGTTGGAATTCAGATATTTTGGCTTTTATCATAAAAGTTTGGTTATATCACAAAGACAAACCAATAAAAACCTAAAACACAAAACCAGCATGTACAGCAGAGAAAAACATCATTACTGAGATCAATCAGGGAATCATTGACTTCAGTCCAAAGACAAAGTGCTCATCTGAGATTGAACTGAGTCGAGGTGACCTGAGTGATGGCGAGCAGAAGGTCGTCTGCCTCTCTAGAAAACCATTAACGCGTCCACCACGTCAACAAAAGACTCCCGAAACTCTGAACAAAACACAAAGACCGGCAGTAACCCGGGTCGCTCTGAGGAAACCTGCAGGAACAAAAGCCTGCAGGGAGGCAGAAGAAGGAGAAAATGAACATTGATGAAGTGGGAGAGGACGTAGACGGTGCTCAGCAAAGTCTGCAGTCTGGCTTTGAATACTAATGTGATGTGATGTCCTCCTGATGGTGAGAAGATTTTAAAAGAAGAAGAAAATTTCTGCATAGTGATTAAGAGAAAGTTTCCTTGACCGAAATGTCAATAAATCCCCAATCTATGCAGGCACAGGTGCTCCGTGGAGGACGTCCTGCTGCTAGTTTTTTTACCATTATGCATTATTTAAGATTATGAGAACACCTGGGCTGTACCGACTCAGAGTTTGGCTGTTCAGTACGAAGATTCAACCATTCGTTCCCTCGAGTTTTAACGCCCCTGTTCACCAGCTGTGATGTGAAATCATCAGATTTCCGGCCGGCGTGTCGCAGTGCTGTCCGTCACAGAGGAGGCTGGACCACCGTCTGGTTGCAGAGGGTTTAGCCGATGTCGCGGACAGTCAGCCGACACACTGGAGATGCTTTGCCCTTTGTTTCTATCGCAGTTATTTTGTGGTTTGTAAAGTTCGCAGCCCGCTGTGCTGTTGGCTTTGCTCTGTGACGCAGCTGGAAAACAAAAGTGCATTGGTTCGACTGATGAGATGCAAAGCTGAATCTGCAGCTTCGCTCAGCTTTATGGAGCCTCACAGCGAGTTTCAGCTCTCTGTTGCTGTTCAGTCCATAACTTAAATGTTTTGGTTGACTCTCACGGCTCTCATAGACTCGCAGGCAGCCGTTTTCTGAGAAAAAGCTTCTGTGAACTCACAGTTCACGACCTGCTGAGCAGCAAACAGCAGTCAGACACAGCTGGTGAACGTAGTGGAGCCTTTAGCAGCTGAAGAGGCGGAGAGTTCCCTCAGGAGCTGGTGGAGACCAAAACAGAGCTGGAAGAGGGAGAATGCTGCATCAGGTGACACAAACACGACTCTAAACCAATGATCATGTTACTCTGTGACTGCAGGACGTGGAAATAAGACACAACTTCACCATATCAGCTTCAGAGGGGATCAGATGTCGTGTTGTGTCAGAACTTTTTAAGCTGAGAGTCTCTACACAGTTGCTGTCTTCTGGTTTTCGGGCTGGATGGCAGCTTGTAGAACTGTACTGGAGCTCAGGTGGTTTAGCTTCCCTCATAGACCCTTACTTTGTTTCCATGGTACCTGCGAAGGTGGAGGTGTTGCATCCACCAGGTGCCCCATTTGTTAACGGCAGTCCTTCACGCGTGCTTGTGGGACGCGCCGCTCGTAAACCTGTCCGAGCCCGTTTGGAGAAGTGATGAAGAACTGCTCTGTCAGCCCTCTGGAAACACTCTGGGGACACGTCGTGATGCGGTTAAGGAATCTGATGTGAGTCTTGGCGGTGTACTGGTGAGGTCTGCCGGCTTGTCATGTTGAAACAGGAAGTGGACAAACTGAGTCTGAAGCAGCATCATTGTGTGTTGAAACATCGAGCCCAAAGTACTGAGAAGCATGTTGTAGGGTGTCCACAAACTTTTGGCCGTGTCGTGTCTACGTGTTGTTAAAACATAAACCTTTCTGCAGGTGTTTTCTGGCTGTTAGTTTGTTCTTAATCACAGTTTTGTTCTTCGTTTCATCTGATGTTTTTTCTTATATTTCACGTTTTGTCTCCCGTAGATTTACTGTGTTTATTTCTTGTTTTGCAGTATTAGAAGTTAATGTGCTGTGACAATAATATTTCCTCGGGTGAGGGAGGCAAACTGACGCTTCCTGTTGAAGTTCAAAGAAGTGTGTTGTGGTAAACTGTGGGGAGATAAAGTGTGTGTTGTCCTTTCAGGAGAAAAACGGCGTTCAGACAACTTTCTCCTAATTATGACTTAAGAAGTTGGAGACATCAAAGCCTGCAATTAGCCCTCGTAGCTGCTGCTTGTTTTTATTTTGAAATGCTTTTTTCATCTCTTTAACTTTCTTTTAAAGTTCATTTCAGCCTCAGTTAAGGACACGCCGCTGTGAGCGTCTTTGTCCTGCAGCTGGAGGGAAACGACAGCACAGGCGGCGCCGCCGGTCGGGGTTAAAGGGCGATTTGGCCGCACGGCGCGCCGTCAGAGGCGGCGGTTTGCCTGTGAAGTCACAGTGAGGGGAAGACGTGGATGTTTGTAATTTAAGCATCATGTCAAATCATGTAATTTAAGCACTGAAGTGTGTCTAAGATCGAATTTTTCAAGAGTTTATTTTAGAAAATCGAGTGTGACTTAGTCGCCGCAAGGTCTGGCTTTGTAGTACAAGAGAGTGTGTGTGTGTGTGTGTGTGTGTGTGTGTGTGAGTGTGTGACAGAGAGAGAGAAAGATCATACTCATGTTAACCCTTTGATCTCTCAGACTTCATGACTCTGGTGTGTGTGTGTGTGTGTGTGTAGGTGTGTGCTGATGGTGTGTGATCCTCCCCATTGGTGTGATTAGTGATGTGTGACACTGTGATCCTCCCCTCTGGTCACGCCACCAGCCTCTGACAACACACACACACACACACACACACACACACACACACACACACACACACACACACACAGTGTGATACTTAATACACTTTATGCTTCGTTCTGTCTGAAGCAAACGTGTCTCCCGTCTGAAAGCTGCACTGAGTGTCTTTCCTTTGTCACACTATCTCTCATTAATGTGTGTGTGTGTGTGTTTAGCCCACAGCCTTTAAGAGCCCCCCCCCCCGTCTCAATGAATGGCTAATCTCTGTTCACAAGACCTGTCACGGTCCCCAAAATATCTGCGAAGGACGACCCGAGCGCCGCCGTGTGCAGCCGGGCGCTAAATGACCCAGAAATCCCATCCATCTGGAGAAATGTCACAGCTCTCATCAGACAGCCACGGATGGGCTGGTGTGTTATTAAATACAGCCCCCCCCGAGTGTGTGTGTGTGTGTGTGTGTGTGTGTGTGTGTGTGTGTGTGTGTGTGTGTGTGTGTGTGTGGAGCATGGAGAACGTGGTGGAAATCCCCCTGAAATCAGGGAGCTTCCCTCACCAGAGACATTAAAGAGTTCACATAAAGACGACGTTCTTCCAGCTCGTGGCTGACGAGTTGCTTCATGAACACAGAAAACATTTATTTTCAGTTTGTAGCTTCAGTAGAAACAGGAACAGCTTTGACACCAGTGAAATCGGGTCATTTCAGAGGATTTGATGCATTGATTAAAGTAAATTAAAGTGAACTTTTGCTGCTGACGAACAGCAAACTGTCCCAACAACGCCGCAAGGAGAATCCAATATGGAGGGAGCTAGCATAGCTAATTAGCTGTGCCTCACCATCCAGTGTCAGGAGGACTAACTGGTCCCAGTAGAGCACTGGTTCCCAAATATCTTTCATTTTTAGAATAAACTGTGAACTTACAACAAGCTTTTTAACTGATATTTAATGCAAGCTAACTGACAGCTAGCGTGCTAGCTAGCTAGCTCAGAGCTGTTTCCTCTTCAGGGACCATCCTGAGAACAACATGGCAGGAGGAGAAAAGAAGAGAGAAAACAGAAAGAGGCTCAGAGATCTGACGCTGCCCGGTGTTAGCATTTAGCAGGCAGTTCCTAGCTTAGCAGTTGTTAGCGGTTAGCTCAACAGCTACAGCAGTTCACCAACGAGCCCTGCAGGTTATAATTACGTCACCAAGCTTTGAGCGTTCACACGTATGAATTAATTTATTCAATAACTATGTCTAAATATTCACTGTGCTGCTTTGTGGCCATTACTGCTGCTGCTCGTACCCCTGAATTGCTCCTGGCGTCCGCGTAACGTCCACAACGCGTCCGATGGAGCTGATGCTGCCGTGCTAACCAACGCCTGCGGTTCAACCGGGCGCGCTCCGTCTCCGTTTCAGAAGCGTCTCTCAGCTCTGCTTCGTGGACGACCGTCAATCTGCGCAGAGCAGATGGAGCCAGACGGGAAGTCAGACACGCCTGCACTTCCAGGTTCAAGGTGATTGGTTGAGCAGTTAGAGGTTAAGGAGAGAACACAGAGTCCTCACAAGTACAGCAGCAGAGTGTGTTTGTATTCCTGTGTGTTTGTGCACACGTGGCCGTCTATATAATCCTGTCTCCTGTGAATCAGCAGTACCAGGTACTGAGTGTGTGTGTGTGTGTGTGTGTGTGTGTGTGTGTGTGTGTGTGTGTGTGTGTGTGTGTGTGTGTGTGTTCTGAATGGGGTCAGTGCTGCATGGTCCGTCCAGAGGAGGAGAAAACACAATCAGTTCTTTTGGCTGAATCTGCGTCTCCTCCTGCCAAGCTGCACACCGGCCCACAATGCACTGCAGCCTGAATGGACAACTCTCTCACAAATGAGTGTGTGTGAGTCTCTATTGTGCATGTGTGTGTGTACGGGGTTGTGTGTATTTCGTGTATGCGTGTGGGAAAGTATGAGTGGGCACCGTGGTTGCGTGTGTGTGTGGGGTTTTTCTGATTATGGCTGATTTAATTGTGCTGAAGGAGGCTGTGTGTGTGAGTGTGTGTGCGCGTGTGTGTGTGTGTGCGTGCCTCCAAGGACCCGGTCCCCAGCTGGAGAGCCGAGTTGGAGGCTCAGATTATTATCATCATTTATTTACATCCGTCGCTTTCACGCGACCTCCCGTCCTCAGATTATTCCTCCTCTCCACTCGTCCTTCCTCCTTCCTGCCTGTGATGTCACTCACTGGATTATTGCATTAATAATGAAATTATTCCCTCACACCGGTTTTGTCAGTTTACTGGCGCTGAAAGGCAGAAGCAGTGATTGGAAACAGAGTGGATGTAAAAACACAAACAGATGCAATCGTTACGAACACGGAGGGGCTCGTGGAAACGCCTCACCTCGACGCTAACGAGCAAGACGACGACAAAATGTCGAGAAGACACACAAACACGGCGGATAACGTAAACGAGAGGAGACGATTAGAAGATCAGCTAAACGACAAGAGGGGTGGTATTAAAATGAGGACGGCTGTAATGCAGGAAATGAAATCACGGGAGTGTGTGTGTGTGTGTGTTGCTCCTGGTTTCATTAGAGAACCTCTCAGATTCAGAGTCAGGGATGGTTTTGGCTCTCAGTTGGGTCCAGCTTACGTTTGATTGCTGATTCGGATGATTTTCGGTGACTTCAAAGGTCCTCGCAGCCGTTGGCCGAGGAAGCGGGACAGTGTTCGTGGGAAAGCTCGCCGCTGATAGTTTTCATATGCAAGATTTAGATTCTGCGAGCGCCACAGAGAAAATAACAGAGGTGGAAAAGTCAAAAGTGGATGGTCAGAATATTGAGAAGTGACGAAGCCTTTTGAATTAATCATGAACGCCTCCATCAAAACCTCAGTCTGCTGATTTGCATTCACTGTGACCAGACGTCTGCCTGCAGAGGGACAGAAACCCCAAACTAACTGCAGCCGCTGGGTTACAGCCTGCAGGGCTAACGTGCTGCTCTGCTGTCAGCTAAATGCTAACGGGCGCTCGCTAACATCCTCACAATAACAAAGCTGTAACATGATGAGCTGTCAATGCAGAACTGCTGAAAACTGCAGTTCCTCTGACGGCCACTCGAGGCTCCAAAAGCGAGTCAATCCCCATAGACCTCCATATTAAAATATCCAAGTCAACAGCAGAAATAAACGATGTGGCTAATTTCCTCGTTTTATGACGACTCTATGGAGGTGAACTCCTACATAACTCACTCGTTTAAATTATTTTAAGGCTTAAGTTTTCGCATAATTACAGGCTTGGCCTCTCTGAGTGACAGCTCGCTGCAACGTTTCAGCAACCAGGCTTCACTCAGCTGCTCAGCTCCACCCACGCTCCACCTCTTTGCCCTTTTTAGGATTAGCTGGGCGGAGTCAGACGCTGCCAAGATGGCGACGGCGGACTCACTGAGTTTCACGTTTTCCACGTTCGCCATTGTAGCTTAGCGTGTTAGCATGCTAACACTGACCTGTCTAATTCATCCTGAGGGGAGCATGAATGTGTGGAGCAAACGTCACAGCAGTCTAACAGCAGTGAAGACTTTTCATCCAACCAACGAAACCAGAGCTGATGGTGGAAAAATCACTTCATCCTCTGGGGACCACGATCATTCAGCAACAGTTCAACAGTTCAGATCAGATACTCAGGTATAAAAAATGCCTCTTATTTGACCCTTTAACTCTCGTTTTTCTTCCTAACGATCATTCGAGGCTCACTGAGGCTCACCGTCCTGACCTCTGACCTCTGACCCCTCCTCTGATGACCATGAATGGATCCTGTTAGACTTAATGAAGCAGGTGACGTCCTCTGGCTTCAAAATATTCCGTTAAAATCAAAGAAAAATCAATGTTTTCGACAGATCAGTGAACTGACGTTGGCTCTTTTTAGCTCAGTACGTCTTAAATGTTGACCCGCTTTAGAGAATTTAGCACCTGGACTTTACCATTGATGGTGAATTAGTTGTTGTATTGATTATTGATCCTCACTGATTGGAGTCACATGTGCAGGTCGGGAACCTTTTGATGTGATTTAAACGGCTTCCTTCTCTACCTTCATTTCCTTTCCTCTCCTCTTCACCTCGCACCCTTGTCCCCTCTCCTCTCGTCCATCTCATTATCCTCCTGCTCCTTTGTGCCCTTCCTCCCTGCGCCTCCCTCCTCTTCGTCGCCCTCTCTCCACCTCCCTGCCCTCCATCCTTCCCTCCCTCTGGTGTCCGGGTCAGGGCCCGGGGGAGCGGCTGTAGTCTCACACATTTACGGGGGCCTTGAATAGTTTCTCGGCGGGGAGCGATTCGCCGGCCTGGTTGGGATTTTCTAATGAGCTTTGAGGAGGGAGGGGGTAGCGTTGGGGGTGAAGATGCCACATTCGTTGTTACCCATCCTCCCCGGTTCCTTCCCCCTTTCCTCTGGTTAAAGCAGATTAATTAAAAGCTCGCCGGCGCTGTCTCTCTTATCAGCCAGAGTCGAGCACTTACTGTAAGCCTCCAGGGAGGGCTCAGCGCCGGGCCGGGTGGGCAGGGAAGGGGGCGGGGAGCCTCCGGGAACGATGCTAATTCCAGCCAGTGGGACGGTGGGACGGCTGCTCAGGAATTACTGCCGGTGGTGCGTTCATCGCTGATTATCTGTCGAGGAAGAGGCTGCTCGCAGACAGACAGTCGGCCCGTCAGTCACAGTTTGGGCTCATTTCACATTCACGGCGTCTTTTTCTGCCGGTAATCCGAGCCGGTCGCCTGCAGCCAAGACGCTGAAAGAGCAGCCGTGGTAATGGAGATGAAACCTGCTGTATGTTGTGTCAACAGTAAAGCCTGTAATAAAGAGCATAATGAATATATAGAAATATTGGAATACTGAGCCCTCACGCTTAATAATATCCAGCTGTGCTCTCAGATGGCAAGTCAGCAATAACTGTTGTGAGCAGGACTATTAATATTCCAATGATTATTACAGTTGCTGTGTTTTCACTTCTTCATCCCCGAGGCCTGCTGTGAGACGCTGCCTCTCCGGGGTGGAAATAAGGGACCATATGAAAGTTACTGGGGTGATTAAAAAAAGGACGCAGTCAGCAAGCATCTCAACATCTACTGTTAAATTTTTTAGATATTCTTCGGCCCCAGCGCGAATCGCACGGAAGCGCTGATTTATCCATAAACAGGTTGTTTCCAGTCAGCTGACGTTAATCCAGATGGAGGGCAGGAAGTGAGAACCGCCATGGACGAGATGGAGGAAAGTTCTTCCTGTGCTAGTTTAGATTACGAGAGAAAGGTGCAAACAGAAAATCAGAACATGTGTTGGATGTGACCTTTACGTTATGAGGAGCCATTTTTCAGATCAACTGAAAGTTTTGCTGCGACTGAAGCAGCAACTAGCTGCTCATTCAGACGTTGTACTGCTCTAGAAAACAAATGAAAGCAGACAAAAACATGGAGGCAAACGACGTTCTTGTTAGCGGTGGGGTCCACGACCTCGGTACCAAGGTGCTCCAGGATGACTGTCATTTGGTTTTTCACTTCCTGCCCTCCATCTGCAGTTCACGTCATATGCAAACAACCTACGATCGTCTTCCCCGTCAGCCAGACTTTAAAGTGACAAGCTCTAACTGATAATTATATCCTGAAAAGTTCATTTTCCACCATATATTACACTGTATTGACTTTTGTTAGCTGTGTGTCTTTTTCCAGGTTTTCCAATCAATCAGTCAAATTAGCGATATAACACAAATTGACAGATTTGCCACGTGGACGTAGCCAACACTTCTCAACTACGTTCTCAATCTAAAATCTCTGGTCACAAAAGTCAGTATCTCCTGAGCATTAGTCCACTTTTTTGGCCCACAGATTTGTTCACCTCACCTTCAGGGCTTCCGTAGAATCGTTACTTTAATGAAACTTTGACCTTTCGTCTAGCGCCACCTTGAGGTTGAAATTTGATTTAGCACAATATTTTGGTTTCTGATCAAATACCTGCAAAACAAACAAAAACATTTCCATCAGCCTCAGCTGCACTTTGTGCAAATGTTACGTTGATAACCTGCTAAACATTAGCATGTTAGCATTGTCATTTTGAGCATGTTAGCATGCTGCTTTTACAGAGCTGCCGGCCTGACTGTCGGTGGAACAAAGATTTTGAATGTTATGTGAAGTTTGTCCATGAGGCAGCGTGAGAAAAGATGGAGGAAACACGACGAGAAGCACAAAAAGTAAATAGTCGATAAAGTAAAACGAGAGTTTGAGAGACAAGTTCTTTCTTTCTTTCTCACCTCTTCACGCTGCTCTGACCGATCGCTGCGTGAAGTGGTCCTGAATGTCGGCTTGTGTTCTTTCATTAAAAATTCATGTAATCACATTCATTACTACAGGATTTTACTGTTGACACAATGGAGCCAAAGGATTTCATTAAGATTATGAGGCTCTGTTTCAGCGTCGACTCTTGTTCTGTGACGCCGGCTTCAGGCGACAAACTCAGAAACAAGGAAATGGAAAACGAAGGAGAGGAAAGTGGTGAATGAGGAAGAGAAGCAGCTGAACAGAGGAGGCTCGGTGTCCTCACCGCTGAGCTGAACAATGGAGCGTAATCTGAAGAGTCCACAGAGCGAAAGCTTTTACTGTCTTCTAGCGTCTGGAAACCAGTATCAGTACTTTGAGGCCTCGGAGGTTTCTAAAACCTGCACGTTTAATCCTGCTGCAGACTCACTGACTGCACTTCAGTGTGAAAAATGTTCTTCAGTCTCTGCAGCCACATGACTGTAAGGTCATGAAGCCCGACCATGATTTAGAGCAGGGAGGGATTTCCTGCGTTTGAGCGTTATTTCTGTGTTTGGAGGGAAGCTTTCTGACCGCACGAAGACGCTTTTCTGCTGCTGCTGCTGAGTTCATGTATGAAGGAATCACTGCGACGGTTCAGGCAGCACATTAAGAACTGCGTGAGGAAGTAACTCATAGAAAACAGCAAGAGCAAATGTTTAATAAGACGTTTATATTCTGAAAATAGACTGAAAATCGTCTGAATTTAAAAACACCTTTACATCCGAAGTTGGACTGTTACTTTATGTCATAACGGCTGAAATGTAGGCAACAAATGAAGATGAGGAGAAACTGGAAGATAAAACTTTATTGATCCCATGCTGGGAAAACAAAAGTGTTACAGACAGAAAAAGAACAAACAGATGATAAAAAGGGAAACAGTAAAATCAACATTATATACAAAAGGAGTTTAAAGATCATCTGGGTTAGTTTCTATCTCTAACAGAATACTGCAGCAGATACTTGAACGTGAATCCACAGAATCTGAAATCTGAGTCCATGTGTTTTGTGTTGCAGGTTGCAGCCGTTCATCACCGGACAGCCCAACAAGAAGCACGCTGTGGAGCAGGTGAGCCGCCGTCCATCTTCACCACACCTGATCCTCCTCGTCTTCGTCGCTCGCTCGCGCTCTGATTGGCTCTCCTGCAGTCAGCAGACGTGCACACGCAAACGTGTGGATAATAAATAGTGTTTTTAAACAGTTGAGAGAAATAAACTACTTCTGGATGATGTGAGCAGATATTAGCATTAGCGCAGATATTAGCATTAGCGCAGATATTAGCATTGTGCAAAACAAAACTGGGTTCATGATGTAGAATTGAGAAAGACAGCATCTACACGGAGCTACGTCACATGACGCTGGAGTAAAACAGTCTGACGGCTGCTGGGATACTATCATAGATTATAGTGTGTGTGTGTGTGTGTGTGTGTGTGTGTGTGTGTGTATAATATGGCATCACAGCATAAAACAAGAGGACTGTCTCAAATAAAGGCCTCAACTCTATAATATATTATGTATGTTATAAAAGAGATGAAAAAACCTGCTATGTAAGTACATAATCTCTAAAATTAGGTTTCTTTTTCATCTTTGTTAAATTCATTAAATCCTATGAAAAGACCAGAACTCTTCATCTCTCAGTCCTCTTCAGATCCCCTCCCCTCCCCGACTCTGAGCCACAAGCTCATTGAATGCGACTAAAAACTGAAAATGTGTCATTGATATGAAGTTTAATCAGTAAAAAGGCTTCAGTCGTTTCCTCAAACAGCTGCTCACTGTGGCCTTTAGCGAGCAAACAGGAGGAAAAGGTGCATTTGTTGGGGACTACTTTAAGCGGCGGATGGATCCACAGTTTGTGCTGCAGTGAGGGTTTATGCAGCAGGACAGTGTGTGTCCACAGTGGTGAATTCAAGGACCTTCAAGGTCTTGAATATTTAGTCTTGTCTGGTTTTCAGTCACCTGTTTAGTCTGTGAAACTACAGGTGAGGCTGATGCAGAGGGTTAATTATCTATTAGAGTCGTGCTGGAGGAGAGTCAGAAAATACAGTTAATCCACTGATCAGTTATCTGCTTACCTGCGTCCAGGTGACATTCATTGATTAAATATAAGAATCATTGTTAGACTCAGCAGACAAACACTGACTGAGTCTGCGCACTTCAGGCCTTGTTGTCCCTTCTGGTTTGCCGTCATTCTTTGATCAGTGCAGCAGTGAAGAACGTGTTAATGTTAAAGTCTTAAACTGAATTTGATGAACGCTGCAGGAGCCTGAACGCAGCACAGAGGAACATCACACACAGACATTACTGGGAGACTCTGAGTGTGTGTTGGCAGTGAAATGAAGTTTATCCAAACATGAACCCGGAGACAGAGCGAAGCCGCGACTCCTCATTCAGCGCTGATCGCTGTGACCTCCTGCAGCGCAGACAGGAGCGAGTGAGTCCTCGCTTCGCCGTCCTTTGTCCTTCGCTCTCTGACGGCGTCTTAAAGTACGTGCGGCCTTACACGTGAAGGTAGACTCGTCTTTAGCGGCACTCTCATCCATCCCTCCGCCGCCCTGCAGCGGCGGCTTTTGTTGGCTCGCCACCGCCTTTCAGATGAATCCAGGGAGAATGAGGTTAGTGGTACGTTACATCTGCCGCGTGTCAGACTTCACGTCTTTGAACAGTTAATTTCTACCTGCCCTCATTCTGCTTTCAGCAGCCATCTTCAGGGAGAACGAGGCCAGTTTTCCAACTTTTCCTCTTAATTTGATTTTAAATTGGACTCATTCAGTCACAGGAAGCTTTACATCATCTTCAAAGTCTTAATGTGGACTTCTGGACTTCATATCCGCTCTGCTCTTCTTCCCACATCTCCCACTGTCCTTTCTTCTCCTCCTGCTTCACGTCACTGCTCTTCATTTTCTCTGCCATCTTCCTCTTCATCGCTCCGTGAGGAAGCAATGTGGGAGGAGGGAGGGGTCGACGTTCTGTTCGTTTTCAGCCGACACGAGACAAAAGATGAACCACAGAGTTAGAAAATATCACGTATCACATATTAATTTTGCTAGCAGCAGCAGCAGCAGTAGTAGTATCAGTAATATCAGTTGCAATGACCATTAAAGGAATTAAAGCAAAAGTTTTTTTTTTTCATTAAAATTTAACAAAATTTTGTGTTTTTATATTTTTTAAATAATATAATAACGTTAAATCCTATAGTTGAGTGAATGTACACAGTATGACTTCCACGCCGAGGTTAACTGTGAAATCCTGAAGAGAAGCCAACTACGACTCCCAAGGTGCATTTCAGTAAGAAACGGCCAATCAGAGAGCTTCAGATTCAGTCATGTGACGGTGAACTGAAGCCAAACTTTGTAGAAACCTGATAAAACATCTGGCAGCTTAAATGATTATTCAGCAACTCTGAGACTTATTTTGTCTCCAGTTGTGACAACGACGTGTTTTTGTGTTAGGTGGGCGTCTCTTCCTCAGTAACATCAACCGAGGCTCATGGGTAATGAAGTTTTCAGAGTCATCTGAAGGAAAAAGGTGATTCTCTTTAAAACTTACAGCCATCACATGAACCTAAAGACCGGCTGGTTTAAGTTGAACTGAAGGAGGAGAAACTAAGCTATCACTGAAACTTTCAGATGGGAAACTTTCAGATGGGAAACTTTCTGTCTCTCTCCTCCCGCGTCACTCCTCCGTCCTCCTCCTGCTGCTCTTCTCCTTTTTTCCTTCTCTCCTCATCGTCTCACTTCATGCTTCACTCCCTCGTCTTTCTCTCCTCTTCTTCTCTTCCCTTTAATGCTTCTTTCCTGTCGCTCTCCTTCACCACATTCCTTCCCGTCCCCCCTCCTCCTCCTCCTCCTCCTCCCCCTCCTCCCTAAGTCTTTGTCCTCCTCTCTATCATGTGCTGTTGGCAGCTCTGAATGGAGGAGCTCGTTGAGATCAGGCTCTGTCAACCAGGAAGAAAACATTGCCACGAGGGGCCGGGTCAACAAGGCTTGTTACTTAGCAACCCCCTCACCTCCCCCTGGGAACTGGAGACAAACGGCCGTCGCCATTGGCTGAGGCCGCTCCTCGCGCTCTGCTCCTGTTATGTAATGTTTCACTGCAGCGACAGAAGCAGACTGAAAGGAGATGTTTGTGCTTCGCCCGAACTCTTTCTGCTGGGCCTCGACCGTGACCCAGCAATCAGCCGAGGGAGGAAACGATCACTTTATGAGACAGAGAAGGAGCCACGGCTTGATTTCTGCCAAATGAAAGCGGCCCGGCTGTTCCGTGCTGGAGCAGGCGGAGATGTGGGAGTTTCAGAGGGGCTTAGGAAGCCGAAAGGGTGGTGAGGTCAGGGGAGAGGGGCTTTGAACCGCACTCGCTCCGGCGTCGCAGCTACAGTCTGCTTACGCAAGCGATCGCGTTGGCAGAGTCTGTTTGAAGCTCGTCCTCGGCGAGGCTGTCAGGCCAGGCCGGCGGTGAACCACATGACGTGCAGCTCGTCCTCCTCGTTCGGGCCCGTGAGGCTGAACTTCACTGAGAGGCTGAAGCAGCTCTTATTGTTCACACACGAACACACTTAGTTGGTCTGTTCACGTCAGCGTGGGAACAGCCAACACAACTAGTCTGGTTCAGGACGAGACTTTGTGTTTGCTTTGCACACAGATAGCAGCCATTTTCTGAACACGCGGAGTCGAATGAAGGCGCGTGCGGCTTCATCGCTGTGAAGATGTGAGTCGAGTTTTCTGAGTTCGTTCCAGACGTGGACGGTTCGTAACAGAGCAGCAGTGTTTGAAAGTCAGCGTAAAGATCTGAGAGCTGGCCCGATGTGGTCTCTCCAGGGGCCTCCTTTATAAAACGGACTTAAGATGGAGTTTGATCTTCAGCGTGACTTCAGCAGAAAACCTCGTCTGAGTCCTCTGATGTGGGAAAGATCTTATCTCTGAGCGAAGTGTAGACTTAAGTGATTTTCCTGCTGGTTTTAAGGTTGTTGTAGTTTGAGACGGCGTCCAGGCCTGTGGTGAACTCCAGCTTTATGAACACTTCCTCCAATCGTGGCGGCGATGCTCTGGTCCATTTGGGAGAGCCCAGGCGTGCCAGGCCGCCCTCCGTCTGCCTGAGAGCTGAGGTGACGTCTGGATTTTATTTTCTTTCCTCGTACTTTAAGTCAGATCATTTCTTTTGACATCGGCCTCAGTTCTGTCCTCCCGCCTCGTTGGCTGCAGCGGCGACACCTTCCCACGCCGAGCGCTCGGCTTTGTTTAGTCCACCGAACAACAAGCGAGTCTCCTCCTTCATCACTGTGACCTCCTCTTCCAGCCTGCCCTCCTCTGTCGGTCCTCACTCATTTGTGCTGCTGTGCTGATAAATGAGGAGAAATCATTCAGTTTGAGTTGATTTGAGATTTATAGATCACACGTGTGGAAGAGACAGATGAGATTCTTCACACGCTGTCGGAAACGATCTTAGAACAAAAGTCTAAATCTAAAAACATTTTTCTAAATGAGGCTCCGGGTCTTTGTGAGGACTGTTCTCAATCAGCTGATCTGAGGTCTGATGAAGCTCTTGTTCTTCTTAAAATAGGTTGTTTGCAGTCACGTGACGTTAAATTCAGACGGAGGGCAGGAAGTGAAAACCGCAGTGGACGAGACAGGAAAGTTCTTAATGTGTTAGTTTAGATGAAGTTACGAAATTCTGATAACCAGGATCAGAACATGTGTTGGATGTGACCCTCACGTTACGAGGAGGAGCGAGTTTTCATTGTTATTGAGGCAGCAGATATAAAAACTAGCGGCTCATTCAGTCGTCGTTCCACTCGAGAAACAAACGAAAGCAGACAAAAGTCTGGAGGCAAACCTTGCTGTTAGCTGTTGGGTCCACGGCCGCGGTACTAAAGTTGTTTTTTCTAGTGTGTGTGGCTTTTACTGTCCTGTGGATTAACTGAGCAGCAAACGTCGAGCGCCGCAGTGCTGAATGTTGACGTTTACGTAACAGTTGTTTACGAGGTTAACCACTCGCAAAGGTCAGCTGAAACGCCACTAAAGACGCACGACAAACTGTTAACGCCGATTTAACAAGCGTTAGCCGTGCTGCTTTTAGCTATTCCTATAAATCTGTCACCAGTTAACAAGCCATTTTTCTCATTTTGATCAATTTGGGCAACCGTAAACAACGTAACACATAAGCATCTTGAGCGTGTGTTATAGTGTTTCCTAAGCAGAAAAGTACTTCCTGCCCTCCATCTGCAGTTCACACCACAACAAAAGAGTGACGTCATCTGCAAACAACCTGCTTTACTGATTTTCAGGATTTTCAGTATTTTGTTTGTTTATCGTGTTGAACTGATAGAAGCCAAACATTTAGAAACTGTGTTCAGCTGTTAACTGTTGATTCAACATGTTTTTACAGACTTTACTAAACGTTTTATATCATAGAATCTTAAGTTTCAGTTAAAATGCTCTTTTGTCTTTTGACTTCTCTGAAACTTTTCCGTGTGTGTGATGTTTTTAAGCATTTTCTTAGTAATAATTTAGGTTTTGTCGGCAGGATCTTTCAGCTTTTATTCTTTGACTCCTTGAACTCATCCCTGCTGAGTTTTTTGCAAACACAAATGATTCAGACGTTGTGAACGGCCACCGAGCTTCCACCAATCATCAGAATGGTTAGTTTATACATTTTTCATGCACATGAGACTCGTGAATTCAGCATCTAGAAAAAAATCATCACTTCGTACAGTTTCTCTGTGCTTTATGCTTTCTGGCTGTGGTGTCGTTAAAACACTCACAGAAATGAGCGCGAGCTTTAATCCAGGCTGCTGTTTGCTCTCAGTTAATTTCGTTCCGCTCGTTGCTCCATGAGTGACTGCAGGCGATCAGATGTCGACATCCTCGCGCCCAGAAAAGCCTCTCTGAGCGGCCGTTTCCTGTGGCCGCCTCCAGTTGCCTCCTCGCTCCTAACGAGCGGTTCTCTCGTTAAAGGGCCGAGTGAGCTCAGAGTGTGAATGCTGCTTCTAACATGCGGCATGAAGAGTTCACAGCAACACACAAACGTCTTTGTTGTCGTCTCCACGGTTTCATCTCCTCTCACAGACCTTCAGCCTGACGCACTGAACGGCTCTCACCTGCGTATTAGTTTATACTGTCGTGTTCCCGCCTGCGAGGTTAAAGCCAGCAGGGATCCACTGAGAGGAAGAGGAGGGACAGCGCTGAGATTTTATGCTTTTGATATTTGTACATTTTCATCATATATATGAAAATCTGAGGATGGAAAAAGAGGAGGAAGGGAAGAGTCTGAAGAAAATGAGAACAAAGGAAGCAGAGGAGGAGGAAGTGAGGAAGGCTGTGGGTAGAATAAAAGAGGCAAAATAGAGGAAATGTGAAATAAAAGAAAGGTGGGAGGAAAAGGAGGAGGAGGAGGAAATGAAAGGCAAAGGAAGGAGAGGTGGCAGGAGGAGGGAGGCCCCAGCAGGGACTCCAACAGGCTGTTGCTGAGGAGAACAGAAATATCTCCTCACGCTGTGGAGCCTCCACCTGCTTCTCCTTCAGCTTTATAATTAGCCGTCGCTGAAAGGAAAGCGAGATCACGCAGGTTTCCTTTCAGCGGCGGAGGAGAAACTCCAGACGATGCTTTCCTCTGCCAAAACGTGAAAATCCACAGCGTTTAGAAAGTCTCCTTTTAGCTACTTTATGAGTTTCTCTCGCTCACGGCGGCGAGAGGAAAGAATGAAACGTTCCACAGCAGACACGCCTGCCCTCCCCGGTGTAAGCGTCTGTTTGCCTTTTGATATCTGCGCCGTTCATCGCTGAGCAAAACAAACACGGCTCAGATTGAAGCTGAGCAGCCGCTCTTCAGGATGAGATCAGTGTTTTCCGAGGGGAAATTTCCTTTGTCCTGCAGCGGCTCCGGTTCACACGCCGACCTCTCGAATCAGCCATCGAGTGCCGTAATCACAGTGGCCACGCACGATGGTTGTTTCTGATTGGCAGGCAGCTGTCAGTTAGTAACAGTCAATCTGAATCACTGTCAGGTGACTTTCTGGCTCAGGTGGACATGAAACATGAACAGCTGTGTTAAAATATCACTTTATTCTAAGTTTATTTTTGCAGCTCCGACCATCAGTTGTATCCGTGGTAACACTTCCTGGTTTGACTTTGACCCACTGTACTTGCTGTAGTTGTGCCCGCTCAGAATTATTCTGTGTAATAGTCCTTTATTAAAAACATTACAGTGCCTTCTCTTCCACTTTTATTCAGTGTGGTTCAGCTATTCTGTCGCTTTGTTTAGAACCTGTTTGACTGAGTGCGTCGTGTTCGTTGTGGCGTTGGATCGGTTGTCTTCCAGTTGTCCTCTGATGTTTCTATTACTGGAAAAAACTGCTGGCCAGAACCACAAAAATAAACTCCTAGTTTGAAGTGTAGTAGTTTAACTGCAGTTTTGATCAGTCACTTAGCTTAAAACAGGCTAACAGCCAGCTGAGGCTAAAGCTTACGCACACAGCGGAAGGTCTCCAGGCCTCCAGGGGGAGCACTGCGTGGAGCGGCTTGATTTTAACCCCACAGAGAGACCAGAGGAGAGAGTTTGTTTTAGATGGAGGGTTAGGGTTAGGGTAGCTCTGAACTCGAACCTGCCGTTTGTTTTAGTGTTGGTTCCACTGATGGAAAATGGCCTCCGTCCTCGCCGTCCTTTTATTAGACCAGGTGTTCATCTTCTCTACTGCTGCCGACGGGCTGCCAACATTTCCTCCTGTTCCAGGCGGCTTGTTTTCTGATCACAAACGGCTCCATTTTCCTCTCCCAGCATGCAACTGGAAAGACAGGGCACAAACATTCGTCAGCTCGGGGTGGAAGTGGAAGGCCGGTCTGATGACACCTTCACCCCCGCTCACCCTCAGCCCCTCATTTTTAATCTCACGGGCCTTTTATGAACTGTGAAGGGTGTTTCAGCCCCGAGGCTCCAGTTAATTTCAGACCCTTCTGTGCGACACTGAGAACACTGATGACTATGCAGATTTCCCAAACGCAGAATGAATAAGTGAGCGAATGATGGAGGATAATAAAGGTTGTGGTCACGCTCGGATGCTGGATTTAGTCACATGTGGGAGGAAAATATCTCCTCGCTCCACCTGCCCGACCGCTCCATCACTACCACACTATGTTTATTATTTCTATCATTTTACAGGAAGTGGGGCAGATGAGATCAGATCTGCCTTAGATTTCCCCCGGGACGCTCGCGTGTCACGCAGAGGAAAATATTAAAAATACCGAACGACGCGCGTCTGCTCACGACCAACAATATTTCCTGTTTGCTCAGACTGCCAACGGCAACCCCCTGCCGGTGCCCGCGGGAGCCCCCGCCAGCGGAGTGGTGGTCGAGAGCGGGCCGGTGGTCTACGACGATGCCGCTGCTGACGAGGAGGACGAGGATGAAGAGGAGGCTTGTGTCAGCGCCATGGACCTGCTGGGCAGCAACGGTCAGTTCAGACACACTCAGTTTGTTTAAGTGCAGATCCAGAGTCTGCTGACGCCTCCGGCTGCAGCTCGCTCTGCGTCTGAGTTACACTCAACATAAACTGCACACGTCCAATCGGCTTCGCTCATGAATCAGCGTCAGCCGAGCTGCAGGTCGTCTTTATTTTCATTATTAGCTGCTGATTTGTTTTGATCAGTGTTCCCAAAAGTCCAGCGGGGAGTCCTCACATGACTCGACGGCTCATGTGAGGAAGAGGAAGAATTAAAGACGAGGATGTGGACACTTTGAGTTTAACTGTGAATCATGAAAGACGTCGTCCTCAGTCGAGCTGCATGCTGAAGCTGCAGAGCGTCACACAAACGTCTGACTGGTGACGAGCCGCTGAAGTCGTTTCTGATGAGTTTTTCAGTTGATTGACAAATCGATTATCGTTTGTTTGTGTCCTGAAATGAGACGCAGACAGACGATGATCTGATGATCTGATGATCTGAACGCTCGGCCGCGGTCGACACCGGCAGAGTCGCGGTGTCAGGCGGCGGCGGCGTCGCTCCTCGCTCGAGTGTCTGGACTGTGAAATGGTTAGAATCACTTTTTAATGAATGAGCGCGTCGGGGTCACGGCTCAGACTCCCTGTATGTTTTAATGAGCCCTCGCTAAGATTAAGTTTCTCCACTTTACGTCTCTGGCTGTTAAACTTTAAGGTCTGTGGCTGCGCCGCAGTAAAAAGTCCAGAGCGACTTGATTGATTCCTGTCGGGAAACGCTTTGTTTATAATCCTGCCCCCCCCCCCACGGTGAGGTCAGAGGTCAGGGAGAGACTCGAGGACGGCTTACACCAGAGCAAAGTGACGCGTTTGACATTTTCCAGTCTGACCTGTTGTCACATCACACACAGCGTCTCCATGGAAACCGTTTCCTTTCCTCCAGCGACGCCTCGATTCGAGAAGCCGCACTTCCAGCCGGCAGCCGTCCATTCAAAGCTGCGTTTCTGGCTCTTAAAGCATCTCTCACACACTTTTCTCTCCCACGTTCGAGTCAAACTGGTGAAAATTCTCACTTCTGTGGAGAATTCATCCAATAATGGTGTCAAAGGAACACGTGTTTAGCACTGATACTTCATTTTACTTTATTTTATTACTTTTAAGAATATGAACAAACTAAGCCAAACAAAGTGTAACACATCAGAGAGACAACTTTACAGGAAGCTAACAAATACACACAGCAATACAGTTTACCAAGTGAAGCTAAAACATAAACTATAGATAAACACACAAGGCAGTAACAGATCTCTGACTTTTCAAAATGTTCCTGTAGAAATTTAGTTAAAATCAGATTTCTGCAGATGCCCGGCCGCTCAAATCAGACTTTAAAGCTGTTTTGCTAAAGTTTCCATCTCCTTAAACTACATTTTGGAGGCAAACGTTGTACTTTTTACACTACATTTGTCTCTCCTGTCCGGCGAGGCTGCAAACGTGTGATGATCTTATAGAATAAGATGCATTTCTGTAGATTAAACTAACCAACGGGATATAAAGCAGTCCAAATGAGCTCAACCTGAAACATCCGCAGCAGCGAAATACAACATTAACGCAGCAGTAACATTAATAGTGTTCTCATTCCTCAGCGTCACCTTTGTTTCCATCTACAGGTTGTTCTCAGCTGGTTTCTGTGGTGATTTAATCCTCATCATTTGTTCAACGAGTGCAGCGTGTCGATCTAATCCCTCCTGTGTCACCCTCCAGATTACGGCTGTGACGGAGATTACGACGATGGATTCTAGCAGTGGTCCTCCCGGGTCATCATCCCCAGCCAGTGCGGACAGTTTTAAAACCTTCAGTGTATCAAATGTTTACTACCAGAGACACGAAACGCCTGCAGCTACAGACGGCGCTGTGACGCCACGGCGAACGAGGACTAAATGGGAACATGTGTGCTGGAACAATCACACTCTTCGGTCCATTTGGCGTCCCGACTGGACCGAAGTGGAGGGACGTGCTGCTCGGACGCTGGCTGAGATGGTGAAGTGGAAATGAGGGATACAAGTATATTGATCAGTGTGGAGCCCAAAACACGGTGAACTCACAGGTGGGAAACACTCCAGTAAGCACTGGTTTGGTGGTTTGCAGCTGAGAATACGTTGAACTTTGAGACAGCTGTTGTTTCAGCGGCATTGAACAATATGAATAATGTTTGGCTGAATTTAGCCCATTTTGAAGACCGCTGTCTTCTGTCCTGCTAAATACCACATCAGTGCTTACTGTGAAGGACTCGGTGGGGGACAGATGCTGAGAAAAACTGTGTCCCCTGTGGACTGAGACGTTTCCACTGTTGAGGTTTTGAGGGCATAATGTAGCAAAAAGAACAGCCAATCAAAATGCTAAACACGTTATGCTTGAACTTGCACTTTGCATTCGTAACACTCGAGTACTTCCTGACAACTAATCCTAGTAAACTATACTGCATCTCCTAACAATGACATGTACACAGAAGTACAGGCAGCGTGAGATCAATCATCATTATCAGTGTTTTCCTGTCATTTCTGGCTCAGCTGAGGTTGGTCTTCCAACGACCTCGCCGCTCGGATCAATATTTATTATTGCCTTAGGTGATTGGTGGACGGACACGTGCTGTCTGCTCTGCTTAAACCAAAGTATTACAATGAGGTTGCCTTGAACAGTGTTTGCTGAGATGTTTTTAACTCCAGATCAGGTTTGTGTGAGGAGTGTGATGGTTGAATTAATGGTTTGATTACTTTTATTTTATTAACTTGCTTTGGGCTTTTCGATGGAACTGATTCTAATTCATTAATTGAGTCATTTGATTTATGACATATGTTGTGCATGACGTCCTGTCAGAGGCCACAGAGGCGTCTAAAGCCAGGATGTAAATACGCTCTGTGATATTTTACTTTCCAGATGAGTGAGGGAGCCCCGTCAGAGAACACATCGATTTTGTATTTTAGCTTTTTATGATTTGTGTGTTGGGAAATGATGAGAGTTGCGAGGTGAAACTGATTGTGGCCTTTTCACTGTGTCCACACAACAGTCTTTAACGAGGCGTCGCGGTCGACCGCCTCCGTGTTGCTGCTACAAGTCATGATGTTACATCTGCATATTGTTGTATGCATTTGCTGCTACAGTAAAGATTTCACTACATGGGAAAAAAAAAACGCCTGTTTGTTCATTTTTGTGTTTAAGGAAATAATGTGCAACCATCTAAAAGAGTTTCCATCAGTAGAGATTAACGTTTCAGCATTTTCTGCTGATAGAGAAGCTGTGGTAGCATTAGCTCAGAGCAGCTAACGTTCTTCACAATAATAAAAAAATGCAGATTCAAAGCAGCTAAAATTGCTATTTTATATAAATTAATAATGCGAAAAGGGTCCAAATAAAACATTTTTATCTTAAAACAAAAACCATCTCTGTTCAGATCAGCGCTTTAGCACCGTTTCAGAAATAATCTCTGTCCACATGAGCGTTAAAAAACACACATCATATTAACATTCATGTGCACTTGGCGTACACACAGACCGTCTGTTCACTCTTTACCTTATCTTTATCTGTATCGAGCTGCACTGCTAACAGAAATACTGTAATTCAGCTAGTAAGGCTAATGCTAATAACGCATGCAAAATGGTGGCCAGACGGAAGCCATTCCTCAATGAAAGGCACAGGACAGAGCACCTGAACAACTCTCTGACCCCGACAAGCAAAAAACTCTGGTCTGATGAAACAAAGACTCAACCATGGTACCCAATCCCCAACGGCGTGTGTGGAGGAAACCAGGCACTGAGCATCGCCTCATTAATACCATCCCTACAGTCCTAGACGGAGGTGGCAGCGGCATCACGCTGTGGGAATGTCTTTCAGCGACAGGGACTGGGAGACCAGTCAGGATAAAGGCGAAGATGGATGCACACAAGTGTAGAGCAATCCTGAGCAAAAACCTAGTCCAGAGTGCTCAGCATCTCAGGCTGGAGCGAAGGTTTACACTTCAACAAGACAACCACCCCAAGCCTGCTGCCAAGAAGACTCTGAAAGGCCCAGCCAGTCCAGACCTTAACCCAACAGAGGACCTCTGGAGAGACCTGATCATGGCTGCTTCATCCAATCTGGTTTAGCTTGAACGATTCTGCCAAGAACAGTGGGAGAAACTTCCAAAAGAGAGGTGTGCCGAGATCACAGGATCATTTCCAAGAAGACTTATTGAAGGGTCTGAATACTTCTACGAATGAAATTTTCCAGTCTTTTAATAAATTAAAAAAAAAAAAAAAAACCTCCAAAAACCTGTTTTTGCTTTGCCGTTGTGGAGTACAATGCTGTCTGATAAAAAAATGAACTCAAAACGCAGAAAACTTGAAAGCACCTGAAAAGCTGAGCCTGTCAGAGGCAAAAACCAGCACTTTGGTGGGTGTGCTCTGAGGGTGCACCTCTGCCCCTGAAGGATAAGACTGCAGGCCGTTTCCTCTGTCAGCACTCTCGCTAAACACAGACCAGTTTCAAAAAGTGTCCCCATCAGTCACCTGGACGCAAAAACAAGGGAAAACAGCGTCCACATTGAAATATACAAAAGTTTGCCTTTAAATATCTGCAGGAGCTGAAAGATTTGCATGCGACTTGAGGAAGACTTGTGACTTGACTTGGACATGTCTCGGCTGTCCTTGACTTAAGACACTGATGCTTGACTTTGACTCTCAACTTGTTTTAGACTCATCTGGACTTTTTCGAAGGTATTTTTAGACGCTGTCTTTGGACAGACGACATTTGGGAGATCATGCGACAGAGGTTGAACCGGAGACGTCGTGATCGCGGTCAGTGCTTCGACGCCTCGGACACCAGCTCCAGGAACCTCTTCTCAAATGACTCGAGACCTGCCTCCAACGCATTCCCAGCCTCTTTGACATTTGACTTGTCTCTAAAGACTTGACTTAAAGACTTAAATCCAGCTGTGCTCGGCACAAAGATGGCGTCCTCGTATCTTCTACTACTGCTTTCAACAGAGTTCACCTGCTTCTTTCTACCTTGTGTTGCTTCTCTTTTAAGTCCACTGTGCTTCTTTGCCTCACACAGCAGGTTTGTGATTGTTTCTTCAGTCCTCTTTTCATCATCTCTGCACAGAACTGAACCCAGCCTGAGCTATTCACGACAGACAAAGGCATCGGTTCCATCCGCGACCTGACACCGTCTACCATCACCAGCGGTGCTTTTGATCGTTTCGCTGGTACTGCTGGATCATTTCACGCCTGCACAGCATTACAGTTTTCTAATGGTATTGTTGTTTCCAGAGATATTAGGTGTCTGCGGGTGTGTGTGAAGAGATTCTACTGAAGGATGAGTCAGTCTACAGAGTGGGAAGAAATCTGAAACTGAGGAGGCGCTTACGTCAGATGATGAATGTTCAGCCTTTACACGCAACGTTTTTCTAATCGGGGCGAACGAGCTGCAGAGTCATCCGTCAAGAGGCTGGTCTGCTCTTTCTTTTGTTACGGTGGAAGGTAGGCAGTAAGCTCCACCCCTTCAGTGATGTGCACCTGCACTCATCAGCGCAGCTGGAACTCATCAGCCGGGCTGCTCTATAAAAGGAGGCTTGTGGCTCTGCTTGAGTGTGTGTGTGACACCGGAGAGTTAACACCTTCAGTTGGCTCTCTTGGTTGTGTGTGTGGCGTTGTGAATGAGTGTGTGTGAATCTCTCTTTTCCAGAACTTCACTCCCTCCTTTTTAGTGACTCTCAGTTTTTTGTTTTTGGGCTCATTTCTTTTGTTCTTCTCTCATTTTGATAGAGTTAGTGTGTGTTTGGGGATAAGTTATTCCCCATCACCTTTCAGACCCCAAGAGACCCATTTTGTGTTGAGTGCAGTTTGTTTTTTTTGTTAGTTTCTCCTACCAGCGACCGCCGTTAAGTTTGTTTATGGGGGGAAACGTAACACTTTGGAAATGCTTTGATTTTCAGGCCATTTATGGGATTTTTATGTGACTTCAGTCTGAATTTTTGCTCTCTGTCCAAACATGGCGGCCTTAATGTCATCTGACCCACTTCAGCTGCCAAATACAGGCAGGGAAATTCTGTTGACTCTGGTGACAAAACACATTGACATGTGGTGATAAATATCAACACCTGGCACCAACGTCTTGGTTTAAATTAGATTTTCACCCTAAATAGAACACAGATGATGGTTTTGACAGCTAAACACGGCTATACTGAAGTGATGACTGGAGCATTAACTCTTGTGATCCAGCCTCTGAACAGTCATAATCATGTAAATGTACGTAAACCTCTGATTTACTGACTGTCATCGTGAAAAACAACACCTCCATCTCCCACAGGACTTTGTGCCAAATTATTTTGTCCTCTTCTTAACATTCCTCGTTGATCACATGAGGGAAAGCACAATGGTCTAAGACCAAAAGGAACAAATACACTTAAAGTTAGCTCCTACGTGCTGACTGTTCCTTCACTGCCTTCTATAACATCTGATCCCTCTGAGCCAGTCTGGGTTAGAAATGTGTAGCTTTTATAATGTGATCCAGAAAAGCTTTAGAGTGAGCAGATGACAGCGCTGCAGGTCTTCTGTGAGTCTAAAATCACAGCATAGAGTCTCGTCCTCTCAGATCAATGCTAATTGACTGTTTGCACGTCACGTCGCTCTTTTGTGGTCACGAACTGCACATGGAGGGCAGGAAGTGATTTTCTGCATATGAAGCGCTGTAAGACACCCTCAAAAAGCTGATGTTTCGCATTGTTTACGGTTGCTCAGATCAATCAAACCAAGAAACCACGAAGAGCTTTCATTGAGTACCACAGGTTGTTGTTCATCAGGGCGAAAATGTAAGAAATTCACAGAAAAACACCAGAAAAAATGGCTTTTTAACCGTCTGCGACCGAGGAGCCAAGTCCAGTAACGGTGATACAGCCACTGTTTTAAATCTGTGCTGACAGATTTAAAGTAACAGCTACAAGCAACACCACATTAACAGCATCAACAGTTTCACATAAGACAGCTGAACGTAAATTACTTACCCTGTCTCGTTTCGTGACCATGCACGTCTTTAGAGGCGTTTGGGACCTCCAGCACCGCGGCGCTGAGTGTTTGCTGCTCGGTTAATCCGCAGGACAATGAAAGCTTCACACCCTAGAACAAACAAAACAACACTTCAGTACCGAGGTCGTGGACCACTGCGGTTTTCACTTCCTGCCCTCCATCTGACCTTAACATCACATGACTGCACACAACCTGCTCTGCTGCTGAGACGTTCACCTGCTCTCTGGTTCAAATGTTCACTAAGAGCCATTTTAGCTGGTTGGCCATTCAAGACCATATGTTTTTATTTCCTCACACACATCAGCGCCTCACACACCTTCGTCTCTTCCTACGTCAGTTTTTATCAATGGAGATGTGGCTGAATACGTTTCTCCCTCCTCTGTGAGCGCTCTGTCGGACTGACAGCTTCCTCCGTCAGTATTTCTGGAGGAGCTGCACTTTTTAAAGCTGCA
The DNA here is from genome assembly GCA_037975065.1 of Chaetodon trifasciatus. Lineage (NCBI taxonomy): Eukaryota > Metazoa > Chordata > Actinopteri > Chaetodontiformes > Chaetodontidae > Chaetodon > Chaetodon trifasciatus. Next base: position 1,386,810 of record JBBMOE010000054.1, on the reverse strand, counting down.
GTCACTTTCAGAGAAAAGGTTGACATCTCATTTTGGACTGAAGTCTTCATATTTATGTTGCCACAGTGTGTCTGCTCTGTCAGTGTGGGGCTGCTGCATTAAAAAGGATTACTGCAGTCACTGAAAAACTGCTAAATTTATGGAAAACGATTGATGTCCCCAAATTCTTGTCCAGGTTCTGCAGGTTGAGTGTATATTTCCTCCTCGCTGTCAGGTTTTGATGTCGAGCTCTGCCGCTGAACGTCTTTAAAGAGTTCTACGAGCGTAAATCATGAAAATGTCTCCACCCGGCTGGAAGCTGAAGATGTGAGATCAGCTTTTAACACCAATTCTTAAAAAAATGACAAGACTAGAACATCGCTGTTCTGTTGTTTGACCACAGTTAACGACCAGCTTCAGGTTCAGACTGATCACATGTTGCTGATGAATTTAGGGCAGTGATCCACTTATAGGATTTTAAAACATTAACAAAAACTACATTTTAGAGTTGGCGAGTTAATTTTAATGGTGTAACATGTTTGGAACGAGATCTGATGAAAGTTTAATGATCTAAGAGGAGAAACTGGGTAAAATCTCTGATGGTGCCATCGTTTGTTGATGACCTCGACTGTCGCCTCCTTTTAAACGATGAGACCGTTTACTGGATGAGGGAAACAAACGGCGGCCAGCCTTTTAACATCTGCTAACCTCAAACTGTCCCTTGTTGCATTCAGCTCATGGAAACGTCAGACCTCGTTTTAAAAATGAAGAATTCCCAAGATTCAATTAGCATGACCGGTTCATTTGAAGTGCGGCTAAATTAGTCCCATTAACAGATTAGCGGACGGCGTGAAAATGTCACGAGTAAGCCTGGAGCTGTCTCGGGGAATTATCGTCCCTTCATACCCGCCAACATCTGAACCCGACAGAATGACGCCGCGTGTCCTCTGGAACAGAGAGACTGGAGGAAACTATTAAATTACGCTCAGTCTGACCCTCCGCTAGTGTCCCTTTTCAGGTTGACTTTCCTCCGAACGCGGCCTGGAAAATAATTTCATGGTGTATGATGCTATGTAATTGTTCTGTCAGGTCAGCTTTCTGAGGCCCCCCCCCCCCTCGGTGCCCGCCCACCCCTGCTCGCCCTCTTTCCCCCGACGGGCCGGCGCACCTCGGCGGCTTTTCCGTACCTGCCAGCTCCCCCCTTCACTTCGAAGTTTTACAGAAACTTAATCTTCCAGCGACGGCAAACTTTTACAGTAACCTTTACAGTGCAGCCGAGGACGGAGGGAGGAGGACTGAAAGTAAAGTTGGCTGTTTAGTTTTGCTGCGTTTGTGACCTCGTCGCCCTTCCTCGCTGAGAGCCACCGGCGAAAGGATTCCTTCCGCCTGTGAAAAATGTCCTTTATGCAAGTTTGATTAAACCGGAGCAGCGGGCTTTCTGAGCCGAGCCGGATCTCTCTTTTCTTTCTTTCTCTGGCTTCGAGCGTGACTCTGAGGGAGAACTCTGGATTTAAAAAGAGAAGCGAGTCCTCCTCCTCTTCCTCCTTCCTTTTGCTTCCTCTCTTCTCCTCCTGTTTCCGTCACCACGCAGAAAGAAGTTTTGTTCCTCCTGAGGTGTTTCTTCTCGTCTTTCTTTCCCTCCAACCTCCTCTCCCTCCTCTTCTCTCTTCACCTCCACCTTTGTCTCACTGTCTTCCCCCTCCTCCCTGCCACATCGTCCCTCCATCATTTGCTTTGTGACGCTGTCTCTCACGTGTCTCTCCTTCCATCTTTACTCCGTCTTCATTCAAACAGCTTTTGTCCATCTCTTCTCCCTGACGTCCCTCCATCTTTCTGCCTCCCTCCCCTCTTTCTCTTCCTCCCCTGACATTTTGTCCTTCAACATCCTCCCTCTTATTTCTTTCTTTGCCAGCCCTCCCTGGACTCTCCTCCGTCTTTCTGTCTTCGAATCCATCCTTAACTCGTCTCCTGACGTTCTATCACTCACTCTTCTCTCCCCCCTCCACCTCTTTCTCCACCCCCGGCTTTTATTTCCTCTCCTTCTTCCCTCTTGACAGCTGCAGTTTAGCCACTGTGCTAACCTCTCCCCGGAGGCTGTGTGTGTTTCTGTTTGTGTGTTTCTGTTTGTGTGTTTCTGTGTGTGTGTGTGTGTGTGTGTGTGTGTGTGTGTGTGTGTGTGTTTGACTCAAAGGCACCTCTGCCGGCTGAACCCACCTCCGTCACACACGTCTGCACTTCCACACTTGTGAGGACCATCATTGACATAATGCACCCTCCAGCCCTCCATCATCATCGTGTCTCACCTCATTCCAACCAAACCCACAAACAGACCTTTGACGTTTCAAAAATGTCCCCTTTCCTCAAACATGTCCTCTCTTAAGACAAATACCCTCACTTTCCAAAACTTTCCAGGCTTTAAAATATGAGTCCTGACTTCTTTTTAAAGTGCTAACTGTCCAAAATGTCCCCAATTTCCAAAGCTCTTCTTGCTTTTTTACAATGCCCCCAATTTTCAAAAATGTCCTCCTTTTCAAAAACGTCCTCATCTGTTATAAATATCCCTCGTTTCCAGGACTAGCCTTGTTCCTTCCTCATATTCATGCCCTCACTTTCCCAAAATGTCTGCATTCAGTTTTCAGAAACCTTCTTGCTGTTCATACTTACTTCCCAGAAGTGGCCTCACTTTCCTAAACTGCCTGCACTTCCACAAATGTCCTTGCCTTCTAAAAACGTCCAGACTGTCAAGGTCTCCAAGTGAAAGTGTCCTCACAGAGACAGAAGTGCAGGGGCACACACACTCTTTTCTTTTCCCAGGCCGGCCCGGGCTGCCTTGTTTCCAGCCAGAGCCATTTTCCTAATAATCCCACCCGCCTGCCCTCGAACTCTCCTCCCCCCTCCTCCCCCTCTTCCTTCTCCGCACTGCGTTTTCCTGCATCAGCATATCAGACTCCCCCCGCCCTGATCCACATCCCTCCCCAAACACCACAGCCCCCTCCCGGTTGCCTTCCTCACCCCAATTATTTCCCAGGACCTTAGCTTAAAGGGATTCTTTCAGCCCCTCGCTCTGTTTGGTGGGCGGGCTCCTCGCTAACCTTCCCTCCGCTGCAGGCGACGGCGTCCATTGTGTAATGAATACGTGGAGGTGTTCACGTGGCCCTCTGTGCCTGACTTCTTTGCCGTCATCAGGATGAATGCCCCTGACAGGTAGCTTAAGGAGGGGGTGGCTGGTGTTGAGGTAGTCCTGCGCTGGCTGCAGAGACAGTAACGGACCACTGGGAGCTTGTGAAGGACGGAGCAGCCATCAGGTTTCAAAGTAGAACAGATCCATCGTTTCCATCACTGTTGGACTCTCTAAAGCTCAGTCTGCGCCCTCTTCTAGCTGCTGTCTCTGTCATCAGGTCAGACTGCATCCACACATCTGTTTCTGTCCGGTTTGGCCCAGCGTGTTTCTCATGGAGCCCTTCGTGAACGATGTCCAGAAGGTGTTGATGTTGGACGATCTGTCTTAAAGCCTTCACTCAGACTCCGTCCACGCTGAGCCGTCTTTGTTTGGCTCTTGTATCCTAACAAATCCAGCAGTTTCTCTTCAGAAAAGCTTTGTGAAACCGTCTCCAGAGTGCATGAATCTCTGACTTTAGACTCTGATACTGATGACCACAAAGCAGGAATGACTGCTGACGCTGATGGTTAACAGGAAGCCTTTATGGGACACAGTCAGACCACTAACTTATCCTTTTTTAATTAGTACTTATTTCTTCATTAGCTACAAGACTGAGACTTAGACTGCTTCTTTATTGATTTTGCTGCAGTAGCATTAACATACAGGCAAACAGAATGTGTACACAATAATTTAGAAAAAAAAGTAACAAGAGAAGAAGAGAAAAATGTAAGCAGAAATAAAAATAAAAATATAAGTAAAACTAAAATATATCGTTATATCATATCTTTTATACTGTATAATATATATTAGATAATATTATAATAATATAATAAAAAAATACAAGATAACTAAATATATAGACAGTATTTACAAGCAAAAAACAGCAAAAAATAGCAAAATATGTGTGCAGTTTTGGATGATAAATAAATGTAAACCGTAGACTGTACGTGCAGTACTGCAGTAGTGCAGATAATATTTAAAATATTGGGGTTTGTGAGGTTAGTGGGTTAACTGTTTAAGTTGCTGTTGTACAGTGAGACAACGCCTGCACTTTGTTTGTCTGTGCATCAAATGTTTACTGTTTAATAAAAACACCTCATTTAGTTTGAAGAGCGTCGCTGAGGTCAGTGAGGTCAGTCAGGTTACTGGTTTTCATGGAGGCTCTGTTCAAATCCAGGTTAAAGCTCAAGTCCAGAGTCCACTGCGGCTTTGGATAACATCTTCTTCTTCTTCTTCTTCTTCTTCTTCATTAAGTCTTTTTTTAATCTGTCTTCTTTGGAGTAAACTTTCGTCCACCAGCCCAGATGTTTCTGCGTTCACTGACAGTAACAGTGACTTACTGCTGCTCGAGGGGAAGCTTACTGAGTTACAGTCTGGTAACTCTGCGTGACAATATGTCAGTTTGGCTGTTGTATCTGAGCGGGAACGGGCCGCCACCACCGCAGCGCTCGCAAAAAATACAGGCATAATGTGGAACTGGCCCTGGCCGCCGCTGACAGCGTTCGCATCTTCTCAGAAATGTAGCTGGGAAAACGCCACCGCGTGACACTGAAAACCCTCCTCTGCTCGCTGCCGAGCGCGACGGAGAGCGAGCTGAACTAAATCAGTCTGAACGGCGTAGAAAATGAAGAAATTAGTCTTGGCCGTGGAGCCGTCCAGCCTCTTGGCTCCACAGCCGAGTTGAATCCGCCACCGCGGAGCGCCGAGCTCCTGTCGTCCCCCGGTTCACAAACATAAATCCTGGACGTTTCTTGGCTCGGCGCGTGACTCGGTAAACAGGCGGAGGAGGAGCGGGAGGATCCAAATTGTTTCTCTGCAGCCACAGACGAGTTTGGTGCTCGGCTCGGAGCTTGGTTTTGATGTATGGTCCCATCTCTGTAATTGAATTCATTAAGGAATAACTGAACCCCCATCTGTGGAGACAACTCCCATGACAGCAATCTCACACACACACACACACACACACACACACACACAGGCCCTCTCTCATACACACACACACACACAGTCCCTAACGCACAGACGCCTGCATCTGTGTATGCAAATGTCGTCATGTGTCAGCTATACATAAGCTCCGATCTTTCCCACAGCCTGGCTCCCACACACACATGGACTAACACATGTCTGTGCATGACTCAAACACAGCGTGCACACACTCAGAGACATAGAAACCGTCTGAACAGGATCCAATTTGTGCACCCAGTGAACATTGATTTGGTGATTTGCAGGCCAAAACACTTCTAGGTTACAAATAAGTGCTGTTTAACAGTCTGAACTGGCTGCATTCCAATATACGTGTTTGGAACCAGCCCAAACAGTCTACAAGTTGACTTTACACAAGAGTGACATGTAGTTAACCTAAAAACTTAAAGGCTCACCCTCATCCAGAACTGTAATTCTACGCAGTAACATATTAACCTCCAGAACTATGGGCCCGTCCAGTGAATATGAGCAAAGCCAGGCTGTGAAGAAACGTCTTTGCTGTTTGTCCTCTTGGTCTTTCATTCAACAGGAGGTATTAGGAATCAGATTGGAACAGGACACATGTGAGTACACTGACCCCACACACACACACACACACAGAGGAGGGCTGGCAAAAGAGTCCGCAAGAGAATCTGGAAAAAAGTCTCCATAACTAGCATCGGGCTCCACCTACATCACCACAAGTTGTTTGGAAGGGTTGCCAGCAAAAAGCTTCTGCTGTCAATCAAAAACAAACCAAAGCGCCACCAGTTCTCCAACTGTTACTGGGACCTTCAGTGGGACGGGGTCACACGGTCAGATGGGACCAAAATAGAGCTTTCTGGTAAGAAACATCAGAGGAGGTTTGGTGGAGACAGAAGGATAAGCACACAGAGAAGCACCTCGTACCACGGAGGAGGCGGAGTATGGCGCTGGATCTCTGATGCTGTGGGGCTGCTTTTCTTCCAAAGCCCGGGACGTCTTGTTAGGACACACGGTATGATGGACTCATCACATACCAGCAGCTATTAAACGAAAAGCCTCTGGCAGGACGCTTAAAGTGGGCATGGCTTGACCTCCCAGCAGGACAAAGACCTGAAGCACACGTCAGATTTACAGAGTCCAGAAGAGCTGGGACGCTGTTTGTGATGTTAACAAAACCAGAATCAGTCATTTCTAATCAAACTGTGAGGTGTCTCTGAGTCCATGTGTTCATCTCATTCATCCAGTCATGTGTTCACAAGGTGGTGAACTGGCTCCATCCTCCTCCATTTCCGCCTCTCATGTAGCTCATTTTTACTAAAGGGCTGTCATAACTCTGGAGGGCGCTGCATTTAGCTTTTAGACATTACTGGAAGAATGTCCAAAATACAGACTTACCAAAGAACAGCAATTCCTTCTTTGCTCATTAGATGCAGAATTGTTGTTAAGTCAGAGAGAATCTGATCAGATATTTAGTAAACAAGACATCTGACTGATTACACACGAACCAACAGCCGTAAACACAAAGTCCTTCAGTGACTCATCAGACTGCACTCCTGTACGTGGACCTGTGCAGGAAATGAAATGTTTACCTCACAGCTTTTACGCCAGCCAAAACAAAATGAACCGAACGAGCAAAGCTGCAGCGCTCACATGGACACACACGGTGTGAAAGTACCCCGAGACACACTTTAGTAGCAGGTTAAACAGGTGTGAACGCATCCGGCTCTCCAAACCGCACGCAGTGCGTCCAAGTATTCACACCGAGGTGTGAAATATGTCAAGTTGTGTTTCATGTGCGTGTTTGTGGTGGCTGCTTGTCTGTTGGTTTTGGACCTGGACGAGAGTTCGTCAGAGTCTACGTGAACCTGAACGAAGCAGGAGAAGCAAAGTGAAGGCAGTCAGAAGGAGCTGCAGAGACAGGACGCTGCACACACACGTGTTTATGAAAGTGTGACATCTGAACCTGGTTTTATCTGAATGTGATAAACAGTGTAAACACCGTCTGCATGCAGACAGAATGTGACTCTGGACTCACAGGCCCTCGCATGCAAAGAGCAGCGGGACATTAAAACACATGACAGGCAGCAGATTTACAGAGAGCCCATGATGGGAAACACAGAGCAGCGTGATGCAAGCCTCCTGTTGTGTTCATTTATAGATGCTGTGTGTGTGTGCGTGCGTGCGTGTGTGTGAGTGTGTGTGCGTGTGTGAGAGTGTGTGTACCCCCTCTGTTGTTTTGTTCCATTGCAGCCCTGTAATTACCTCCAGTCAGATCTGCTTCTGTAACACAGGTGGGAGACACAGAATTTAATTACAGGGTGGGAGCCGTGCTGCAGCCCACCTGCGTGTGTGTGTGTGTGTATTTGTCCTTTTTGTGTGTATGCTTTAGTGTGCAGATGAGTGTCTCTTGCACAAACTGTGTGTTTGACTTGTACATTTTCTTTTTTCAGGTATTTCTATATTCTCTGGGTTTGACAGGCGAACGCGGGTTCAGGTGTGTGTGTGTGTGTGAGAGAGAGAGAGGGACAATGACAGGGGGTGGGCGAACGAGTGACAGTGAGATTGAAAGAGACGGGGGAGACAGCGGAGGGGGGGGCGGTTGAACACCTGGCTCCTGATCAGATGAGGCAGGCCGTGAGGGGGATTCTGCTCTTCAGGTTGGACTTTTGGTTCGCTGCTGATCAGACAGCTGCTTTGTTCTTCTGCTCCGACACAAGCCTCAGCTGTGAGCGCCACTCATTAGAGACCTTAGATGGCTCAAGGTGTGCTTCATCATCCGCGTTGCTAAGCAACTCAAAGTTTGGCGGCATCTTGGGAGCTCTCTAATTAGCTTCGGGGGGCTGAGAGAGTCTGCTCTCCAGCAGATCCTGGATGGGTCTATCTGCTGTGGTCGTGTCTGCGGCTGTTTCCAGGAACAGAGCGTCGGCATCAAAGCAGCACCTGCTTCAGGTGTTTCAAACTGGAACCTGTTGCTGGTGATGATGTAATGTGACGCAGCACAGTTCAGCCGTTTGGGAGCACTGGGCTGCGGCGTCGACCGTGCTGGTGTGAGACAAACGCACGTTTCAATAAACAAGGCTGATTGGCTCACGCACGGGAACACGCCTGAGATCTCAAACGCCGACTGCGTCTGTGTGAAGCCTCCTCCCTGAACCTGAGTGCACAAACGGAGCTGATGTGCACTGATTAAACAGAGACAGCCACAGTCAGCCGCTGCTGAAGATACAGAACTTGCAGCAAAGCTACAAGAAAAATGATCAGGGCCACAAAATGTTTGTCTCCCACATTCAAGAAGTTTGAAAAAGATGTTTACGAGTAACGACCCAGCTGCTAGAAACGACTTCACAGAAGTAAAAGTAGAAACGTTGAAAAAGCAGACGGATGAAGCTCACGCAGGCAGACCTTTGTGAACAGAGAAACGCTGACATGAAGTCCAGAGACGTGGTGAGGAGCCGGTGTCACTTCGCTCCGTCCGCTCTCGCTCCGGCGCTTTCTGCTGGCAGGCACTGATTGGACTGATTTGTAAAGCGTGGCTGTTTATTTGAATCAGCTCCTGCACATTTTAAAGCTGCTGTGCTCGTGCTGCCGTGCCGCTGGGCTTGTGCTGCTGATTTTGATCGGTGAAAATACAAATATTGTGCTTTAAAGGCCTCGGCCTGCCTCAGACAAAGCGCTCGGCGGATCGTCCAGCTGCGTCTGAAACTCCTTCCCTGGCAGTTAATCAGGGACAAACCATGACTGACAACTTCTGCGGCGTTCAGACAGACAGACAACAGTCATGGCAACTAAACGCAGCAGTTGGTTTTGGTACAAGCTCTCAGTTTTCACTCTTCACACAGACACTTCTGCCACCTTTAATGTGAACAGCCAAGTACAACACGAATGGAAGCCGCCCCATTGTGTGCCATTCATCACATCTCACCTCTGCAGGTATTTTGGTGGAAGTAAAGGAAGTGTAGCTGTGGGGTTAGAGCAGGGTTTGAGGGGAGGGGCGAAGAGAGTGATTTACATATCTGCATACTAATGAGGAAACATCACTCCTCTGGCCACACACCTAGCATACAGCGTTAGCTTCCAGAGTCCACCTGAAACTCCAAAACGAGCACGTTAAGGTCCACGGCGTTTTGTTAACGGTTAACTGATGCTGGTCTGACAGCGGTCTGCTTCAGTGGAAAGGGCTCCTGGACAGGTGCGACCAGACCAGCCAATCAACACGCTAGTTTGTCCATCTTTCACTGTACTGAGGCACACAGATTCACCTGTGATATATCAACCACAAGACATTTTAGATGTCCAGACCAAGACGTGAAGAGCTCTTATCTGTTCTGTGTCGCCTGTCTTCCCAGCTTTGTGTCTTTCAGTTCCCATTTATTTCCAGAGGTCCTTATATCAGCTTTTCCTCTCGTTCCACTGGGCCAGGACCAGTTAATGAAACTACATGCAGAATTTCATGGACTGCTGCTTAAAAGGAAAAAGTTCAGTAAAAGTTTTTTTATTTTCTAAACCGAGGATTTAGTGAAGCAATTACCTTTATCATCCGTTCTAATTTTAGACAATAAATCACTGACATTTTTTCATGATAGGCCACTTTGTTTTACCTCTCAAAGCCCTCTCTGTTAGCCAAACTCATTTTGAGCTTCAGTCACCAGCCAGATCCCTCTGCCTGCTGCATTACTGCCAACCTCATGGCCTGGAAACTCTGCCAGTTCAGGAGGCCCATTATTTCTGCGCTGGTCAGTGGTGTCTCCAATTCAGAGAGGATTCGGTGGTTTATTCACAGCCACTAACAGCACAAAGGCCAGGTGCTGAGGACCAATCAGGAGGCTTTTCTATTTCAGGGCCCAGAAAACTTTTCTCTGGTTTATTTACCTCACCTAGAGTTTATCAGCGTGTGGGGATTTGACCCAGTAACCTCACTGCAGTGGAGGCAGAGAGCTGACTGTTTCCAAACTGAAAACTAATGAACAGGTTGACTGCAGGCGCGTCTCAGTGGAAACAAACTGACGTCCGTGCTGTTGGAGATGCTGGCGGTGTGATCAGCGCAGTCACGTCTGTGGGATTAGTTCAGTCCGTCTCAGGTGACAGTCCGTCTCAGGTGACAGTCCGTCTCAGGTGACAGTCGCTCTCAGGTGACAGTCCGTCTCAGGTGACAGTCCACAGTTATCAGCTCGCACTCTTAACATGACAGAAGCTTCTCCAAATGTCCAGATCTGTGAACACTTAGCAGAGGCTTTGTACCCAGAGGTGATCATAAAGCCAAACTCACTGATACTGCTTGTATTTTTTGATCAATTTAACCTTTGAATCACCAGAAAAGCCTCAGTGAGATTAATAATCTTGTGACTGAATGGTGAGACGTACCACAGGATCCGGCCCAGAGTCAGAGCCTTTAATGAAGGAACATTTAGATGTGATGAGGATCTTTGTTTGATCACACTGTTAACAAAACGTGAGCTTCAGTCTGTGTACAGCATCATTTCTTCCCGCCTGACCAGATAGTGGTCCTCCAGTGCGCCTTAGATTCTCTAATGGCACAATAGTAGTAGTAAGTACTTTAGTCTATGACTCATATATTCTTAATGGTGTGTACACATACTGGATATATATATATATGAGCCAATATGTCTCAACACTGCAGTAGAGAAATGTGAAAAGATAAAGCATCACGCGGTGCCACCATATCTCAGACAAAATACTTAAAAAGGATTTAATAAAACCATCAATAAATTCATGTTCATATGCTGCTTTTATGGACTGTACATATACTGTGTTTTTGTAGCTGACAGTATTTTAATATCCAGTGAAGTTTAATGTTTGAAGTTTCCTCTTATTTTTTCCATTAGTTTGACTGTAAAATTTAAACTGTTCATGATGAAAAATGGCGGTGCAGTCAGTGCAGCACTGTGCTCATAATGACTCTTCGTGTCTTACATGTGCTGTACTTAAGTCTGCTTCATCCTCTGCAGCTCACTTTATGATCATAGGTGACGGAGTGGTGAGCAGATGGAAGTTCATCCAAGAAGCTCTGGCTCATTGAGCTGCAGTGTGACTGCCCAGAGTGGCTCAGGCCGGCCTGGCTGACTCCCTCCATCCATCCATCCTCCCCTCCTCCACCTCCCTGCTCTCTCCTCCATCACTCGCCGATGCTGTCAGTGGCGCCCTTGAGAACAAAGGTTAGAAAACCTCAGCAGCACACAGCTGTCTGTGTGTGTGTGTGTGTCCACAAGTACTGCATTGTTTTGTTATTTCATCAACATCATTGTTGCTAAGCGCTAGCTGCTGTTTCTGCTTTACATTTCCATGAGCTCACAGTCAAACTGCGGTGGAAACGTGTTTTTCCTTGGACGTGTCTGTCAATGTGACTCTTGCGTCCACTTCTTCCTTTTCACTCAAAAAACCTCAATGTTCCAGCTGAAGAGACACTGGGGACAAATACACAATAAGACAATGAGCTGAACGTGACAGCTAGCTACTTGTTCTGCGTCCAAGTGAACCAAAACAACCATATCCAACAGAACCAGTGGTAAGAAGGTGTACTGTGTCTGTTTAAGGGCTTGTCTTCACAGTCCACGACAACATGCTAATGCTAAAAGGTGCAAGATCTGGTCATCAGTTGCAGGTTTATGACCTGAAGCGTTGGACAAGTGGAAAATCTGAGCTGCAGATGAACTGTCAGAGGATTCAGCCTCAGGGGACCATAAATATCTGCAATGAATGAATGATGAGCGTTAGCGTCCTCAGAGACACTGCACCACCAGCTTGGCTAAGAGCAACACGACAGACCTCCCACTGCTGGTCTCTCCCAGTCTGCTCCACACTTCCTGTTCCAAATATCTGAATCTGTTTATCTGCATTCTGGACCCTGACCACATGCTGAGTGTTAGCGCCTCTCTTTCTGTTCAGGAGTGGAAGTCCGCATGTTTCAGCCTATGAGACAGAAGTAGCTCAGTTGGTAGGGTGTGCGCTCCATGTATTGAGGCTGTCAGTCCTCTGCAGGCCGAAGGTTCGACTCCCACCTGCAGCTCATGTGCTGTGTGTCGTCCCCTCTCTCTCTGTCCACCTTCAGCTGTCTCTATCATAAAGGCTAAAAAGCCCCCCTCCCCAAAAAAAGATTATCAGAATAATTGAAGATTTATTCTCTTGCAGTTGACTAATTCGTTATTGCACCTACACTGATTTTAACACACACACACACAACTAAACAAACACATATGGGTATGTGCACAGACTGGGTACATCTGTTCTGTTTGTTGTCCTAACACACACACACACACAGCACACACATCAGCTGTCTGGCCTGTTAGCCACACATGACAAAAGAGGAAGAAGTGAGAGCCTCCTTCTGTTTCAGCTTCCTGTCTCTGTCTGTCCTTCCTCCTCCTCCTCCTCCTCCACCCTCTGCAGATGTACATCCACCTCCATTAGCTGCCCGTACGCTTCCCCCTCAGCAGATAAATCATTCATCCCCGGGCGGCCGGCCGCTCTGCAGCTCGGCGCTGCTGCAGACTCGCCTGTTTGCGTGGGAACACTGCGTTATGAGCTTCGTCCACATGACCTTGTTTTGCCACTGCGGTGAAAAGGCTGGTTGTCTGGGCTCTGCAGCGAGTCTCATCACTCCACCTTCCACTTTCTGCATGAACTGTTTTCCATACAATGACCGCAGAGACTCACGCACGCCTCCGAACAGGATGCCGGGCCGCTGTGTCATCAATTAATGATCAGAGCTGTCCTCGCTGAGCGTCTGGGACGGCGTGCTATCGGGGACATTGTTCACGGGGAGCAGAACAAGACGCTTCTCAGGGCTCAGGAAGCTCAAACTGTGTACAGCACAGCAGCCGAAGTGTCAGCTGCTCATCGGAGAGCCGAGGCGACCTTTATTCAACAAGAGAAGACCGTCTGCTGTCTTTTCACCACCTCCTAGAGCACTTCCAGCTGAACTGGATGTGACTGGAGAAATGCTTGTGACTGTTAGGACGCTGAAACAACATGTGGCCTTCTACATCTGGAACATCTTATGTTTCACAGTAAGGCGCTGGATGCAAACACTGAAAGGATGCGATTCCTGAGACTGACGTGATAATTCTTAACATTCGCACGTGGAGCCAAACACTCGCACCACAGATGAGATCAGTTTGGACAGATTTTCAGATATTGAACAACCCTACAAAAGACACTGATCACCTTAGCTTAAAGCACACGAGGTCCTTTTGACTGTGAGCCTCTGAAGATGCACCAGTGTGCCTCCATGATAAATAAAAACCTCTCAGTAAACGGTGTTTGAGTCATTATTTTTATCTGATTTGAACCTTTTTCCAATAATCAACATAAACAGATTGAAGCAGTGATCCCTCTTCTTATGACTACAGCAGTGCGTGCAGTATCTTCTACGAGTGCCCTCGTCCCTGAGATTTACTCTTAACTGGAAACCATTACTGCTGACTGTTCATAAGCGCCTGGATGAAATCAGGATCCTGAAGCATTCAGAGCCTGGAGCCTGACTCCTCATCAGCAGCGGTGAGGCTCCCTGCTGACGGATCCCGTTGATCCTGTCAGCCTGTGGGAAATCCACTGTGGCGCTCTGAGGTAGAGATGACACCCGACATCTGGGAGAGAAAAGGCCTCGGGGCCAGATCATGTCTGCTTGGCAGCTCTGACTGGTCCATTAGTGGAGCTGAATGACTGTATTATAGTCCTGGACGTGGTTCACCTTCTGAACACTGATGGTCGTCTAACTTAAAAGAAGCATACGATACAGAATACGATGATGTACAGAAAATCAGAGGTTTTCTTTCTCAGTCTGACTCAGAAACTCATGCATGTGCAGGCTGGACTGCAGCAAATCAACGCACAGGTTACCACTGATCCACAACGCAGGCGCACCAGTACTCCAGCTCTCCCAAACCTTCACTGGTCACCTGCTGTTTGCACAAAACAATTCAAAGTCCTCCACTCGCCGGCGTGGCTCCACAGTACAACTCTGTTTACAGTCCCAGCAGATCTCTTCAATCAGAGGAAATCTCCGTGTGCCTGTGGGCATTTTCAGAGTCTGCTGAGATGGCATCCAGCATTTATCTACGTGAGGATGGAACAGCCGCCTGCTGCGCTCAGACTGCCTCCAACAGTCGAGCGTTTCCTTCGATGAGCACTCCACATTTGTACATCATGTACGATTAATTAATTAATAATACCTTTATGTGCAGGTATGCATAGATGTCAGTAAGTATGTTGCTCGTGTGTATTCATGTGTATGCATGTTCTTGTTTGTCTGCACATTTTGCTGATTTATTTGGCTTTTTTAATGTAAAAGCACTTTGAACTGTGTTTATATGAGGCGGCGCTGCACAAATAAAATTTAAACTAAACTGAACATGAGCATCAAACCTCAGACTGGAGAGACCAGAACCAGAGAGCTCAACATCTGATCAATTATCAGAATCGTTTTTAACCCGTCTTCTCTTGATCAGCACCAATCAGAAGACAGACACAGAGACAGGAGCTGGTGGAGACCAAACCAGAGCTGGACGGGGAGTGAACACCTGACTTTATCTGGACAGAAATAATGGGTCCAAATGAAAGACGAAGCCGCTCTGTGATTGGATGTTTTTAATTCAGAGAGTATGAAGAGACAAAACACGATCACTGTACGCAGCATCAACATCCTCATAATTGGCCCTGAGCTCCAGAAGGTAAACAACACAAACAACGGCTTTATTTGGAAATTACTCAGTTCTGAACTGGATTTGACTGTAAACAACACATGTGTGCAAAAACCAATGAAACACAAACAACAAATCGTCTGTTGACAGAGGAGCTTTACAAAATGGAGCCAGACCCAAAATAACACCACGAGATGAGATGAATCCCCCCCCCCCCGCACCGTGGGGGAGTAACAGGCCTCCCCCCTGCACACATGCATTTCAAACCTTCCTCATCTTACCCCCCACCCTTGAAATCGTTCTCTCCCTCCTCAGTGTGAACTGGTTCAGAGATCTCGAGGCTTGTTTTGTGCCGTTCGCTCCGTGCAGGAGCGAGAGTTTATTAAAGCGCCGCCCTGCAGGGTTCAGCAGATGAGGACTTGGCGCTCGGTCCTCTGATGCTAAAACTCCTCACACAATCCTGCATGTGAGAGGAGGAAGGGGAGGATGAGGAGAGTTAATGAGAAGGAGAATTCAGAGGAGTTGGAGGAGGAGGGCATGAGGAGAGTGGGAGGGGAGGAAGATGAGCTGAAGATCTGACAGTCAGTAACACTGCAGGTGCTACATGTACTGTGGGCTTTCATAATGTCAATAACATTCAAAAATAAAGTGCAGGTAGAGTTTGTGTCTGGTCACAAGCTGTAATATGTATGAGAAGCCAATAAAGAGCCATCTTCCTCTCTCAGAATATTGAATTTTTTAAGTTTGGAAGGCAGAAGTGATGAAGAGCTGAAACAAAGAAAAGAAATCCAGAATCATTGTGTGCAGCACAAGTGTGTTTCTTCTTTTCTGGCATTTTCAGTGAATCATTTTGCCAACCTTTAGGTTTGGATGACTGATGGCTTCTCTCTCAAGCCAGCAGAGCTGCTACAACCACAAAAGTCAGACATTTCCCATCAACAATGTCACGATGCCTCGTCATCGTCACGCCCACGAAACGGTTTTTCAGACTGTGTCTTTTCCATCTAATGTCGCCAGAGAGGAAAACTTTTGTTCAGAAGCAAGACGACAGAGTCTGCAGCCACGCTAGCAGCAGTTTAGTGTGTTAGCATGCTAACATTAGCAGTTTACACACATTACAGCTGATGCTAATGGGAATGTCGTGAGTTTTAAAAAGTACTGAGCTAACTGAAATTTTGACCTGATGTTGAAGCAGAGTCAACGATTGCGTCAGTCGTTGAGACATTTTACTCAAATGTTAACCTCATGGTGGCGCTGGAGGAAAATCAGTGGGGTTTATCCTCTGGGAAACATGCCTGGTTGGAAAAATAATGAAAATAGTGTATATAAGACGTTTAAACAAAGAAAAAAACTGAAATTGATTTCTCTTCATCCTAAACTAAGATCAGAAAACTTGATATCAGAGCAATCGCAGCATCTACAGTTTCCAAGGACAGCGGTGAATGCATACCACCATTGACCTGTATGTTACCATGGAAACTGATGACATTAAGGAAGTAAAGACACCACGGGTAGTTCAATGGTTCAGCATTCATGAAGTAATGCTCCTTTGGTGGCTGAAACTCTCTCTCTGCTCACTGTAAGTCTCTGGGTGAGGGTGTAAACTAAACGCCTTAAAAAGGTAAAAATGTAAATGAGGTGTGCCTTTGTTCTGATTGGAGCACCGGCGTCTTGATTTGAGTAATCACAGGTTGTGTTTGCTCGCCTCGTTCAGTGATGCCACTCATCCTAATGAGCGCACTAGACTCCCAGCTGCCTCTGTTTGGGTTCACATTATTTACTGAGCAATTAGTCATGAAGCACGAGCGTTGAGTGGAGTATGATTGTACGAAGTGAAGCGGCTCCCTCCTCACTTACAGCGAGTCCACGCACACATACAGATCCCCAAAGACTCTACTTTTACATTTATTTCTCACTCATTCAATGACACACAGGGAACAGAGTTTACATTTTAGGCACGAACCCGCGGCAGCCTACAGTCGATGTGATAAAATAGTCTTGTTATCCTGTGCAATGGAGTTAAAAATGTGAAGGTCAAAGAAAATAGAGCTGAGAAGACAAAGGACAATTGCTTCAGTTAGGCGTGTGTTTTCTTCAGGGCTGCTTTCAGTGAGATCTTTAAAGAAGATGTATTAAATTCATCAGTCTAAAGCTGCAAAACCGCTGGATCTCTCTCTGATGAAGGCTGCGATACGAAGAAATAAATTAATGATACTCTAGAATTCAGGGGATTTATTTTGTGTTACAGTGACACAAAAGCCAAGCTCATAAGTGTCCTCCTTCCCCGCCGACTCTGCCAAGCTTGACTGTGGTTTCAGTGGACAGAAGGAAACTCGTTCATCAATTCATGTCCGTCACTAATCATCACAGAGTCACAGCTGCTCCCGCCATACTAAAACTGTCTTTTTTCTTGAACACTCAATCCAAAATGTTGGGATTTGACGTATCCTAAAGACAACATATTTAATGTACAGCTTCACTGATTTCTGTAAATATCTGCTTACTGTGAATCTGATGCAACAACACCAAAAAAACTCCAAAAACACCTGTTTGGATCATTCCACAGGTAAACAGGCTGATTGGTAACAGGTGAGAGGGTCATGGTTGGGTATGAAAGGGACATCCTGGAAAGTCTCAGTCGTTCACAGAGGATGGAGCGAGTTCACCACTTTGGTGACGATTGGATAAAGGAGATTAATACATGGAGTCCAGACTTTTTTGGAATCAGGGTTATAACTAGTCTTATATTACTTTGAAATTATTATCCGCCGGCTACACATAAATAATGAAAACAACCTTGATTAGAAAAAAGAAAATAAATGAAGTCCAGAAATCACCAAAGACGTCATAATTCATCCTCTGAATGAACCTTTTATGCCCATCGATTTAACGGCTGCTGAGACACTTCATTCCAGACTGAGAGGTGGACTGAAGCGTCTTCGTCCGGCAGAAAACAGGAGATAAAACAGAAACATAAGAGATAGTTTTAAAAATTCAAGCTCGGTTCGTTCATCTGTTTTGTTTCGCAGACAAGCTGACGACAGCAGCCATGAAACGATGAATGCCAAACGTGCTCACGCTGTATCCTCAGTGGTGTTTACAGTCAAGTGTACTAACCACCGTGCTGGCACTGGTTTTCCACTCAGTGACTGTTTGTCACTGTGCTTCTGCAGACTGAAGGTTACTGGTGAGACTGGCCTGATGCAGAGAGCTGGATCTGTTTCATCATGGGAAACAGGTAAGTTATTAAGCTCTGCCTCAGCCTCCTTGGAGGAGACCGGGCCTGGTTGACATCATTTTGATATCTAGTTGGGGAGCTCTCTGATTGGGTGGCGGTCCCGTGGAGAGGGTTCTCATTACAGCCCGATGTTTTGATACCTCCCTCCTCCAGACCTACGCTCAGCACTTTCCGCTCGCTTAATTGACAACAGCAGCTCGCAGAGAAATGATACTGAGACCTGCTCAGCCTGTTAACAAATCACTCGGCTGCCTGCTGCACATTTACAACCGACGCTGGATGAGTGTCGCCGCTGCTTAGTCAGTGGATGTGAAACTGCAGTCGGTCTGAATCCATTCAGCGCAAGTGAGGAATACAGTTAGAGTCTGATGGCTGTGAGGAAAACGACTGTGGAAACATATGAAGCGAATCAATCTACTGCAGGAAGATCTACACATACACAGAGTTTGTCTTCTTCCTCGTTCACCGTGATGAGATCATGTTGAAGGAGTTTGGGTGGAACATCAGTCACTCACGGTGTGACTCTCGCTGAGGCTCCTGCTGCAGAGGAAAATAGACTTATACCTTAGTCTGCCATGTTTTGTCTCCTGGTGTTTTCCCTGCAGTCATGAATATTCAGAACGAAGATATTTATGGATGCTAATGAATACTCTGCACAAAGTCTGCTTTGCAAATGAGGCGAGCGGAGGGAATTGGATAGCCACTAGGTGCTTCTCAAGGCAATAACAAAGAGGAAAACTCAACCAACTCTGCTTTTCAAAGGCTAATTTGATGTCATTATTACTGCAGGTTATTTGCCAACAGTCCCAGATAAAATATAAAGGAATGTACTGCAGAGAGAAGCTGCATCGTTTCACAATAAAACATCTGCTGGATGCTTTAAAAAAGGCGGTCGATGAGTGAAAAGTTGCCAAACAGATTTCATGTCTGCGATAAAGCTTCTTAGTAAAGTGTCAATAACGGAGCAAAGAGCAGACACAATAATCTATACGCAGTTCGATTCGCTCCGCAGGCATTTTCATAAACATATAGATGTGGACGTTTTCTCAAGGACGTTCTGATCAACACTCCTCCTCGCTGGTCTCAGGAGCAAATGAATCCCTCCACGCCAACCAAAAATAAAATCTACTTTTATGGGTTCATTAGAGCCATGTGTGTGGAGTCCCCCCCCCCAACGTTCAGATTGGAGTAATTGGTGGGGTAGCTGTGAGGGGGTGGGGGGTCACGTTCCGCTCGCGATCGAATTTGAATGTTTGCGTTTTGAGCGTGCAACTCCCGCATCACTAATGAGGATGTGCAGCGTTAATCAAAGGCACTGCCGTGGGTGCCAATCAACATGATTACAGTGAAGAACTGGTAAGGATGACTGCAGCAAAGGATGCTGGGAGCTGGGCACATGGTTGTCTTTGAGGGTGTGTAAGTAACAGGGACAGAGAGAGAAAGGTGAGTCTTTTGAGGCACTGTTTTCTGACCAGAGACAGCGAGATGAGCTGTATATTTACTGGTTTCCACGTTGTCTGTCACTTGTTGGCCTCACTGTCTCTCAAAACAACCATTAAGAAGAAACTCTCAAACCACTGACTGTCCAGTTTCCTTCCCTGAACTTGCCCATGGTGCCTATGCTATGCTACAGGTGTGACTGCACAGGTGATACCAGTCCAGTTTTAGATGAAATTTAATGACGTCTGGTTCACACATTCATTGTCCAGGAGAAGAGCATGAATCCTGCTGATTTTTCATACAGCACCACCAACAGGCCAAAATTTCCACTTATAAAGAACTGAATCGCCACGTTTCCATACTTTCAGATGGAGGCTAATGCTATTATGCTAATCTGCTCGAATTTATCATTTCGCTGACACGGTAAACACACAACTGAGGCTTCCCAGACTGTTGTGTCACCAAAAACAAACAAATATGCTGAGCAAAAGAACAAGAAAACAAAGACGACGAGTGCTTTACGGAGGGTCCACAGTGTGAAGGTTTCAGCTGGGTAATAGAAGCATCTATACGACGTGCAACTTGGTGTCAAGAACCAAAAAGTCTCAACAAAACAATCAGTGATAGCTCCCATTACTCCGCAGCAACTCCTGCAGAGAGCAAGTGCTCATCTGTCACTGATCATGTCACTCTCTCAACATGCAGTTTCCCACAGAGCTTCCCACAGAGACGGAGGCGCCCTGCCTCCTCTGAGATAAAGAGCACCTCTGCTAATGCTGGAGGAAATTATGAAAACTTAATATATGCACAACCTCTGCGAATCCATTTCCAGGAAACCTGATGCAAGGCAGTACAAACCTTGATCGAGAGCCCGGCACACTCAGACGCCTCAGAGCTGCTTTATGAAGCGTGACAACGCTAATAATCCCTATTTGTGATGCTTCTCACACTGTCCAAGAGGGCAAACTGGTGATTTTCAGCATCCAGGTCACATACTGGGTAACCCTTGTTTCAGCACCATCCCAGTGACTATGGGAGCTTTCCACTTAGCTAATGATGCCTGCTTAAGGTTTTAACCAAATTTAGCCCAGTTCAACCGAGACGTCGAGACATCTTTTGATCTGCAAACAGACCAGTGCTTACTGGTACGTGCGTCTGAAGCCTGGGTGTCTCCCCGGTGAACTTCTGTCCCATTGCTGCGTTTTTAATTGAGCTGTGAATAAAGATTATCCACAGAAGCCTAATTTAATTTCAGTGAGGAAATAAATTCTGGATGCAGGTTTCACATATCTGCACATAGAGACAAAACAAAAAACACTGCGACGCTGAGGAAAGGAAAGAAAAACTACTGCGAGACCCACAAACCCCCAGAGGCATAAAAACATCTCCGAAAAAGAACAAGGCAGAGGGGAGAGAAAATCAAGATGACAAACAGACTCAGGTGAGTGTGTCACGAAGCGTGCGTGTATTTTTGAGGGGAAACTAAAACTCCTTCCTCTATTCAAGCGCTAAACTACATGCCTCCATCTTCCCGTCGGTTTCTCTGCGTCTCCTCCTGTCGGGCCTGTTTCGGTATCATGGTGATTGGAGGGGAGCGGCGGCTCTGCAGGCATCTGCTCGTTTTGTCAGGAGCTGTGTGCACGTAAACACTTTCTGCTCGCGACCATCTGTCCAAGCTCAGATCTGCATGAGAGTTGGCAGACTTGGCTGGAAGAGATCGAGAGGGAGGGAGAGAGAGATGGAGAAAGAGAGGAGGCAAGAAAGAAGGGAAAAGTGATGAAAGGAGCTGGAGACGGAGAGGAGGGAGGAACAGTGATTTCTGTGCTTGTAGAGATTAAAAAGACAGAACATTTTGTGATCAAATGTTTTTTTTTTTTTTAATCTGATTTTTATTTAATGCACAATCAAAAATGTCGGTCGACAATCAAACAATGCTAACACCAGTGCCAACCCAGAATCACGGCGCAGCCCAGAACACCTCCAACACAAGCGGCTGTGCAGAGGATTAAATACACGCCTGACAGCATCAACTGACAAACGTGTCTGTTCTGCAAAGTCTCGACGTATTCGGGCACAAGGACGGAGGTCAGGGCTGCAAATGAGCAACCAGACTGCGGCTAAAACAACGTCTAAGGCAAAGAAAACAGCAGAATTATTTTCCTGAGTGCAGCAGGATGGGACGCATTGCCTGGTTTCAGACCTCCTGAATATCATCTCGGATATTTTCAGAGATTCAGAGCCAGTCAGAGGTTTGCAGGTCTGGTTAAGGATGTGGATGTCATCATCATCTTCATCACCATCATCATCAAACAGAAAAGAGGTCAAACCTTAATTCTTCTTTTTGTTGAGCTAAGTTTTTCAAAAGAGGATAAAACTCATTTTGGACACGTTTGTGGAAACCGAGTCAAAGAATTGAGCTTTTGATTGGCCGGTTTTCGTGGCAAACAGAAAGCTCTGGAAGGAGACGCGCTGTTTCAACACCTGTGACATCAGGTAAAGGACTGACGATCACTGGCTGCTCCAGCAGCTTCTGTGTCAACTGAAAAGCAGGTCATGTGGATGGATATGAGACAGTCACTGCTGATTGGACAGGAAAAAATAGCAGCCCCTGCCCAAAAAGAAAACAGCCAACACATGATTAATGAGGTGACAAAAATCTAAATTTGGGCCAATTATCAGGCTGGATCAGTACTGATGACTCAAGGAGTACTTAGCAAAGTTTCTTGGTTTCATAATTCACAGTCTCGCTTGAAAAAAAAAAACATTTTGGGAGGATAAAAGCAAATTAAATGAAGAGTTCAGCACAGGATTATTACATCTTCACTACACATTTCTGTTGAATCTCTGCTCTAACAGGCATGAAGAGGCAGTCTGCCAGAATCAGGACGTGAGAGCTGCAGTCTGTGTTTACGTCTCAATCCATCTGCCTGTCGTTATGGCGGGTGTTATCAGTCTGTCTGTCTGTCTGTCTGTCTGTCTGTCTGTCTGTTTATGAAGGCCTCAGACACACAGAACAAAGGGGAGGGAATAAAAACATGTTGATGAGTTGCACACCCATCCAGGGCTTTCCATCCAAAACTGTGGTTTTTACATAATCGCTCCATCAAATCTAAACATCCGCCTCCCAGCCCTGTCAGCCTGTCTGATCCAGGCCATGTTGACTCTGACATTATTAGCGGTCTTCACTGTTAACCGTCTGGAAAACAGGAATAATTAATGTTTGTGTTTTGCCAATGTGCATAAGAGGAGATTAGTGCAATACCAGCTCGTTCTCTGAGCGTCTGTAGGGGCAATCTGACTGTCAGCAGCGCCTTATAGAGCGCTAATGCTTTGGATGTCGCCATCACTGTGGATGTGCATTAGGAAAGATTCTGATGTTTTTAAAAGAATTACACCACAATTATTAGCTTTAGCACTCACAATTAAGCTATGCTCACTTATCTCTACACACAGGATGTGATGACAACAAAACCAATCCTGAGTTTCAGGTGGGAAACATTAAGAGCCACAGCCTGTTAAAGCCTGTAAGATGAGCAAACATGAACCGGGGCAGGAAAATATGTGTTCAGCTGCTAACCAGGATTACAACCTTTTAATTGACCATCTTATGATGTATTTAATTGCTTTAAAGATGAACAAAGATGCCGTGTTTTGGAAAGCGTGCTTGTTTTGTTAACTCTTGTCTCTCTTTGGGCAGCCGTGTTTCATGTCATGTTGTGAAAAGGTGTTTGAAAAACCAACAAACGTCAACTCAAAGGTCTGACCTGTTCATTTAGTTTGTGCTGAACATGCGTGGAGGATCCTGAGCTCTGACATGCAAACTGAAACAGTTATTTAATGCTTTGAGTCAACTATTATCATTATCATTTGAGTAATTTTTGAGTAAAATGTGAGAATTTTTCTGTTTTAAATAATTGATTATCTCCACATTTTGGACTGTTGGTCAAACAAACAATGCATTTGGGGGGTGTCACTTCAGGTATGGGATGTTCTGATTAACATTTTCAGGCATTTCTTTTAATTATTTTCATATTAGCACAGACTTGAAAGAGTAGCTGGATACTCCGTGTCTGAAAAGTGAAGGCATTGCAGAAGTGCCTTAAACCAGCAGGACACGACAAAAAGAAGTCCGACTGCACCTGAGCTTAATGACCCTACTTCTCACCTGATTTATCACCTCAGTAAACATTTCACTGACGAGTTTAAGGTCTGAATCACTGGTCTAGTTTCAAGTTTCAAGTCTTCTTCAACACAGCATGACGTTCATTTTGTAAATTATGGTCCCATTCAGAGTGAAACCGATGAGAAAGCAGGGTTTGCTTTACGGTGTGTTTTATTTACAAGCTGTGCCTCTACGCATGCTTGGCGCAGATGGGTTTGCCCAGAGTTTATAAGCAGGGACGCCGCTCCATTGTACTTTTTCCAGTGGGAAACTTACTTTCCCAGATGTCTCGAACGCAGCGTAAGCTCTGAGTTCTGACCGAACTGTTCTCTTCACAGTCTTGACCACGTTCACCAACAATGGCTGAAACTCTTCATCTCAGCAGACCCTGAGAAAAACATGATGGAGGTTTTTTTTTCTGTAATCACTCCTAATTTCTGGGAAAGGAAACGTCCAGTATTCACACACTTCTCCAACAGCCATCACATCCTCTGTGGCTCCAGACATCTTCCATTTTTTCATCTCTTATGAGTAAAATCACGATCACCATAATGATGGTAATTTGGACCTTGTGGACACACACAACACAGACCTGTTGGTGTTGGGTTTAAACCAGCAGCCTCCAGTCACTGGTCACTGGTTTTAAAGGATACGCTGTGTGTTACGGACTTTATCTGACTTTGACTGGAAAACTTGGCGGATTATTTCCACATTGTGATCCAGGTAGAGGACGTTCTTTCTCAGCGGGTCATCCCGTCAGCTTCTTCACCTCAGCACGCTCGTCCTCTTCTTTATGTCTATATTATATCACTCCATCGCCCGCCTGTGTGCCTGTTTGCCTCTTTATCCTTTGAGCTGCTGATGTGATCTGAATGATGCTGGCTCTGTCTGCCCTGACCTTATTCTGTCTCTCCATCCTTCACTCAGTCTGTCACATTTTCTGTCTGTCTGCCCATCACAGTCACAGTCGTTTGTTTTGTCTATCAGCGCATACAATTAATCCAGAGCAGCTCCATGCTGAAGCATGTTGACACCTTCACTGGACGACATAAATTCACAGACAGTTAGCACAACTGACTATGCATATCGATCAGTATACAGTCTTAAAGACAAAGCCTCCATCACTGGCATTGCAGCAGTATGTTATCAGCAAAGGTTAGAGCCGAGCAGTGCGTGCTGTTTAGTGAGGAAAACAAATCGCGGAGCTTTTTCGGTCTTAATTATGAACTTTGTAGGACGTATATCATTACTATTATTATTTTATTATTATCATTACAATGATCTCTGGGGAACTGGCAGCTGTTTGCAGGCCATCCCTGCAAACACTCAGGTATTCTGTCTGATTCTCTCATTAATTAGAGCAGAATGGATTTGGCCGGCTGAGCGTTATTCTCTGTATGCACAGCTGCTGAGGCTGAACGGGGTGTAGAGGAAAGATGGAGGGCAGGGAGACTGAGAGCTCACTTTAGTCTCAAGGGCTCGTATATTTTATCGCAATAAATAAACAAAAGCATTTGGCACCCGGTGCAGAAACGGCACTTCCGCAACTCGTTCTCAATATCGCCAACAACCTGCTTTTTAAGCTGTTATGCAACGAAAGCGAAGGGCAAAGAAGACAAGTGATTCAGTAACTAAAGGATGCTGGAGAGAGAAAATGTGACATAAATTTGGGGATCATTTGGACCAAGAGGTGCAGAAACAGCTGGATGCAGCTGTCGTTAAAGTAAGAGAAAATTTATCCAAGTTTCAGGTAGATATGAAGCCAGAGGACGGAGATACAAAAGCTAACAACAACAAGCTGCCTGAGAGCATTGATGGAGAGAGTCAAGGAACAGATATTATTTTCCTATTTGGAGGTTGGATGATTCCTTCCTGAGCTGCCCACATATTTGATATTTATGGAGCCTCGAAGAGCCGGGACGCAGGTCTCCTCCTCCTCCTCCTCCTCCACCTCCTCCTCCTCCCGTACCAGTAGCCTTCTGAGGCGAGGAGAGAGGATCAGCCTGGATTTCTGAAGTGTCTGTTGTGTTGCCATAGATAGAACATGCCAGGGGCTCTGATGGATAGATAGCTAACAATTTATCTCCCTGCAGATGGGGCCCCCAGACTGGTAAACCCAACGCCTACATCCCCTGCTCCCCTCGCTCCCCTCCCACGCTGTCTGTCTGTCTGTCTGTCTGTCTGTCTGTCTGTCTGGACGAAGGGGAAGCTTCAGTGTTTCTGCCCCAAGGGGTGAAAATCCACCCTGGCGAAACGTGTAGTAAAACACGAGAATAGTAGAAACATGCCTGTTTTTTATTTTTAACAAGAGATGAACATTAGCTTCCAGCCAGGATGTCTGTAAACATCCTCTGTGCCAAGTGTCTTGTGTTTGAACCAGTAGCTGCGGTGCAGGAGAGTTCACACAGAGACAATGCAGGCAGTTATGCCTGGAAGGGGAAACTCACCAACCCCAAGACTGTTTGCCAACAAACGTTCTGGCTGTGTTCACACAGCGGGAACTTCTCGCTCGGATAACGGATGCTGGTGTGGTCATATCATTCTGACAACACCAGCGCAAACTTCAGCCTCCAGAATCACCATAAAAACTACACCATGACCTTCATGGATACAGGAGTTACTGCAGTTATTGATGCTAACATGCTAACTGAGCGCTGAAATGCTAGCAGCAGAGGTCTGAAGACGGTGAGTTTGGACGTTTGGTCCAGAGTTAAAGACAACAACACAGGATTGTCGTGGTGCAGATCTTCCCGTTTGTGCCAGCCTGCAGCTACAGGCTGGACTCAAGTGTCAAAATGCCTGACCATAGCATGCTAACATGTCAAACATTAGCATGTCGGGCTATCTGGACAGGAGTTTCTCTTAATCATGTCAACAAAACAAAGGAAAATGTAAATGAGCCAGAATTAGCTTAGAGGGATAACTTTCATCTATGGCTGCTGGCCAGCTGCTAAAAAGGCAACCTAAATACTATAAAAGCATAATTAACCCTAACATGGCTCCACTACAACTATAAAAATTCAACATGACTACGGTCGTTTCTCTATACCAAGTACGCCAAGTTTGGACTTACGAACTTGGCAGTTTGGACTTAACAAGTTCGACCTGGGAGTACAGTCTCTCCAGGACGGGAGGACACAGGACGGTCATTCTGCAGTTGGGACGGCAGCGTACTTGATGACGTCACCATCTCAGCTCGTCCGTTAGCAGGACGACACATCTCTGAAAACTTTGGAGCAAATTTTAAACTACATGCTGTCGTGATGAATCGACCACAGATTTTAAGTTTTAACATCCACTTTCTCACATAAAATACTCTTAAAACAACATTCTGTACTGCTAAAACAGTACTTCAATTCAAATAGTATTTCAAAACTTGTAATTTACAGTTGTGAGTCCTCTCCTCCAACATCGTTGCTACGAAATGCATTCTGGGATACGTGGCTGCCCCAAGTCCACACAAGTCACCACCCGATGCGTCCTCGATAAAATGGGAGGTGCAAGAACACATCCAGGTATTTGACTGTACTTGGCGAGATGCGGACACATACTGAGAAAGGCCTTACGTCATCGGAAATGAGTTGAGACTTTGTTTGTTTTCAAATCCTAATTACATAATTTGGAAAATCACGCTGTTAAAATTGTTACCATGTGATCAATCTGTTAAACCAACATAGACAATGTTAGCATGTTACCATGTGATGTATAAGCTTTAAGTGGTATATTTGATAAGCACTTTGGTCGTGTGCCATACAAAGTTTGGGCCTCTACCTTAGCAGAATGCTAACATGATATCATTAACATGCTGATTGGAAAGACTGCATAATCCAAAGTTAGCGTGATGCGACTCTCTGTGTCTTTTCTGTGACGGCAGGCCTTAAATATCCAACAAATGCTCCGAAAAGTTTTCAAGGCTGTTCTACTATGAATTCAATGCTGCCTTAAAACTGTATTTTGGGTGAACTCGGCTTCACTCTGTCTGGGCTTGAATTACTTTCAACAGGAGTCTGATGAAGCCCTGACAACGAAATCCAACAATGATTTTTCCCTCAAGTAATCATGCTGCTAAATATCGAGCAGCTGTTTCTTAGCAGCACAGTTTAGATTCAGCATCCAGCAGAATGAATAGAAACTAAATAAGAATAAAGCACAACCCCAGTCTGTGTGTGGAGAGGCCAGATGCATCTTCATCTGAGACCTTAAAAACAGTCGATTGTTGGAACATTTCTAAAGAAGAACAAAACAAAAACAGCACGCTTAAGTTCCCTCATCTGTAACTGGTCACACTTATTAAAATTCAGCTGGGGGGGGGGGGGGGGGTGAAGGGCGCCTTTCACTTTCATTTTCACTCCTGCAACTGATGGTTAACAAGGGCTTACATTCTCAAATCTGTGCTAACAAGGCCAGTGCCATTCCCGGGGTTTGGGGATTAAGTTTGGCCTGGAGGTCGAGAGGCCGGCTAATAACCAAAAACACAGCACACTATTCCTGCCAGCGTGCCCTTGAGCTTAACTTTCCCCCTTCGCTGCTCATTTGCTGAGGACAGGGAGCGCTGAGCGGGAACATCTGTAGGTAAATCCATAAATATTAGTGGTTCATATTCCTTCCTGCACGTTCGGCCTACTTAACATATTGAAAGTGTCAGCAGAGCGTGTTTACATGACCCTCCAATCATTTGTATTCTGTGTCTTTCACAGTCTATTTGTGTGCTGCTATTCCAGTTTCCTTTCCCTGCTGAATCCTGTTATCCCGCTGCTGCAACAACTCTGCTCCACGTGGATCAGTCAAGTTTAATCTCCAATTTTAACAGAAAAGTTGCCGGTTAAATCCCCGGCGCCGGTAAGAGTTCCAGCTGCTGAGTGGAGGGTAACTGGAGGTGGAAGCAAACCTTTGACTTTGAGATGACTGACGGTGTGACGTCCATAAACCTCTGACCGTTTCAACATTTCTTCTGTTGTTTGGGCTTTTTGATGGAGCGCACTGGCTCTGAGCTGTAAGTGCTGACTCTCAGCTTTAATTTGTAGACGCTTACACACATATTGTGTAAACAGCACAGAAACTGTGGCTGTGGATTTGTCCCGTGGGGGGGTACTAAGTGTAAAAATGCTATGATTTCTATGCTGTTTACCAAGTGTGGATGTAAACACCCTCAAATTAAAGCCAGAGTCAGCATTTTAACATTCCAGTCATTGTTTCACTTCAAATCCACTAAGCCGGAGTATGAAGCCAGCACAATGGATAAAACTGTATGTCACTGTCCAAACAGGCTGCTTACACACTGCACTGTAATTACTCGCTACAACCATTCTCAGCACTCGACATGGCGAACTGTGATAAGACTTCTTTGGACGGGAATAACAAACAGTGCAAATGTGCGGTCGACATTCGATCCAGAACTTTCACCACACCAGCCGCTGCTCTCCTCAGCTGACTGAAGCAGATGTTGTCAGACGTGCTCATCCCTCTTAAGGTGCTGTGGCCCTGCATGGTCGTCAATATCACCATATTAATAAGTATATTTTCCAGTGTATGAAGGTCTCCCTGCGAAGGTTTAGCCACGGACTATCCAAGCTTTGATAACACAGTGTTAGAAGAGCTGGTCTGTGTTTTGGTTTTGGTGCAAACTCGCACATAAAAAAATCTGTAGTTCATCGCAGTGATCCACTGTTGTGTTTTACCACGCACATGTAAAACGAACGTTTAATTATTCTCAATAGTAACACTGAATTACTCTAAGCGTATGAGCAGTGGCGGCTAAATCGCTGCCAGAGCGCCTTGATTTGTTGCTTGGCTTTGACTGATATGTCTGCACTAACATTTCTAATACACAAGCTTCTTAAATATGATCATTTTCAAGGCAAGAACGTGTGAAAAAAACTCAAAAACAGCCTTCACACTATCACTGGACACTGATTCAGGCCTACGATTAGCAGCTCCTTAAGACAGTGTGACTTCAGCTGAGTCATAACTAATAAGGACTTGGCAGAAGACACAATTAGACACACAAAACGAGAGAAATGCATGAAGGAGATCAATTCTGCACGTTTTACTAACTGCTTTTTATGCAGCTGCTGTCAGGGCAGACAGTCCATCATTATCAGCAGTGGGGGACTTGGCTGACGTCCAGGCTAATATCTGCCTGATACATTAACAAACTAATATTATGGTCTGCTCCTATTTGTCATTGTGCACTTTGGAGAAATTAAACTGCTCGAGTTCAAAAAGTCATTGTGAGGAAAAGTTGGCGAGCAGAGAAGGGGTCAGTTAGCAGAGACGGCGTATGAAAAATGAGGAATCGTTTTCCAGTTTCAACAGTAGCTGGACAGTTTGTTTAGCGTTTGGATTGACAGTGGACGTCTGCCAGAGCCGGCGAGCGAGGGGGGGGGGGGTGAGAAAAAGGAGGGAAGGAGGACGAGAGGATGGGGGAAATGAAGCCTCGGGGGGAGGGCAGGCGATCAGACCGGCTTCCCACAGTTCTGCAGGATCGTGAGAAAGGCGGCGAGGATTGAGCCCAGCCGTCCGGAGTGCGGGCTAATTGATTTAAGCTGTTTCTACGGGGGGATTTACCTTGCTGGTAATTAGCAGTGATTTCTGACAGCGCGGCAGCTCACCAGGCTGAGAGCCCCAGCAGACGGATTTACACCGGAGGATCAAATCCAGAAACCTCGCTGTGTGTTTCTGTAAGCCATTAGGTCAAAACGTGCACCTCCTCTGACACTCCGAGGTTTCATCCCACAGAGAAGACAATCTAATCCCCCAAAAAACTGAATCTGCAAACTTTTCTTTGACTCCATCATACGATGCTCTTTAGACAAACACAGACACCAAAGGACAAACAGGGAGCAAATACGCTGCACGGAGCACATGTGGTAAGGACGGGAAAGGAGGCGTAAGACATCTCGACATGTCCCTGAAAACTATAATGGAGGGGCAGCATATGTCCTACATTAGGCCATCAGTTTACTTTCATTCAGTTCATTTAAATCCACATTTCCATCTCAACACACTCACACAAACAGTGCTGTTTCCACACGACGCTGCTGTCAAAGATGAGTCATTAATTGTTCTGCTCCAGCACCCTGACAAAGTTCTAAGTTACCTTATCAGGCAGCAGCCATTAGAGTCCAACTTTAGTCCCCGTCGCAGCACTCTGGCACTGCCGTCTAAATATAGAACCCCACACGGAGTCAGACTCTTCTATTTGTTGGGACGACATTTCAAAAGATCCAAACTGTGTCACAGATGCAGAAGAGGCAGATTTGAGCCGGCAGTGTGAATTCAGCGTTTTGAAACGGCGCCTGGTTTCCCTTAAGCGTCACGGTGCCAAGTTTGACTCTGCTCTATTTTAAGCCGGTTGACTGTGATAACCTCGTGGGTGAGAGAGGAGTGAGGAAACTGTGACACAGAGTCCCCCCCGAAAATGCTTTTTTCTCCTTAGAGAGGTTTGAATCGTGTACAATGACTTCAGTCAGCGATTGTAGGATATTCACAAGTTGTGTTGCTCCAGTTGAAAATAGTGAAGACACTGACACACTAAAACACTCAAAGTGGAGCAAAATAACTACGGTCCTCCAACCATTAGTGGCCAAAAACAAACCAAATAGACTGAAGTCCATCTATCAAAGATGGTGCCACACTGGCTCGCTTAAAGGATCGATACTGAAAAGAGTCAACGTTCAAGTTCCTCCCAAAGGTGCTGGATGGGACTGAGGTCAGGGCTCTGTGCAGGCCTTCTGCACCAAACTGGGAGAAGCAGGACTTCATGGGCCAGGCTTTGTGCATGGGGGGCACTATCATGCTGCAACAGGAAAGGGCCTCAAACTGCTGACACACAGACGGAACAAACAATGATATCTGGGACACAACGCCGCTGTCCCAGATATCATTGTACGGTGTAGCATTGAGATTTCCCTTCAGTGGAACCAGCGACCCCACCCAGGAAGAACATTCCCACAGCAGAGTAAGAATAAGCATTTCAGCAGGCCTGTCCACATACTTTTGGCCACATAATATTTCATTTCTTAGTGCTCAGAAGCTTGTCCTCTGCACAGACGTTTAAAAACACACCAACCCTGAAGGTTCAATAGATATTTACCTCAGCTTTCAGTCACAGCTCATGGCCTTCGTCTTCATCTTCCTCTACTGTCGGCGGCAGGACTCAACTACCCATGCTGCAAAAGTGTCTCTTCACGTCCTGCACTGTCTTGTTTTCATGTCTCTACTTTACTTAAGTCACAGTGAGTCCTGAAACTCACAAGACGGCAGAAAGTTCAAGAAAGTGCTGCAGTGAGACTGTCGAGGTGGATATTGTTCGTAGTAAAAGACGACGGTCCAGATGGCGGCTCAGAGGATGAAGTGCCGCTCAGAAGCCAAATTACTGGCTACGATGCTCCGTAAATAAAACAGCGCTCGGTGCCAAACGAGCACGTCGGCCCGCCTGGACGTGTGGGAAACTAATGGCTTAGAATTAGCTGTAGCATGTGGGCCGTCTGTCAGCGCTATCGCCTGGTAAATGGCACTTCGGGACATCTGGGTCAAGCCTGCCTCCTCTGCACACAGCCGCCCGCCTGGTGCTGTGGAATTATGGGTACTCCAGTTTGTGTGCACGCGTGTGCTGGCTTCCTTTCAGTTCATTTAAGGTTCATCTCAGAGGGAAATTCATCTCGCAGAGGACGTGAGGAAGAAAAAGGTGCGAGACTGCAGTCTGACGAAGGCTGCAAGTGTTTCTTAAACTGAATAAACGAGAATGTGTCACATCCAGACTTCATCCAAATCATTTCACTGGAAACAGTTATTCAGCTCCAAACCTCACCGTGAAATCTTTATTTGTGATTTTATTTTTATGAAAATGACGGGGAAAGTCTGCCAAAAGTTGACCTGACAAAAAAAACTAAATGATTATTAAACTTCATTATCAAAAGTATTTGACGAGGTTAATTGATTAATGCAGGAAATGTGTCTCTATTGTAAACACGGGGAACACACTTCACCTCTTCCTCACCAAGCCACAGCTCAGGGTTTCCTCCTCTCTACTATCAGTCCATTTTGGACAGTTACGACACAACACCAGCTCTTTGCTGCTCATTTCAAGCATCTTCCTCTCCGGCTGAAGTCGCTCAGGACACATGTTGGTGCCGTGCACAGAAGCATCTATTTCTGATGCTCCGGGCGTCTTCCTTCTTCCTCTCCAGCGCGTTTTATATTCAGGTCTGCTGCAGCGGACTCGACTCAGATTACAGCAGCAGTGAGTGGACTCCTGCCCTGCTGCTGCTCAGTCTTTAATATTTTTTATCTGAAATAAAACTACCTTTTTACAAATGAACACCTTTTGTTCCTTTGCAGAAATGACCTTTGGGTTTGTCCGGTGAAAGCCTGGTAGAGTCCTGAGTCTTCACTGTTTTCTCCGTCCTCGCCACAGATAAAAGAGAAAATACTGCACCGCTCACATGAAAACGACCTCGGACCTCATCTTCATGTGATGCATCTGCGCCACTAAAGCTGTCAGCTGTCCTTTTCTCTGTTATATCTGCGAAGGGAAGCTGACTAGACTGCCTGTTCTTCTTCAAATAAAATGACCTGATGACCTTTGCTCACGGCGTTTCAGCTGAGACATTTATTCTCACTCCTGTTTCATGTCACTTCAATGTAGTACAGCATCTGGGATGGAAAACAGCGAAGCTAAACTGCACTGTCCTTCAGCAGAAACGGCTGTGGTGACCTTTGACCCCTCTCGACTGTGACGAGCATGACGGGGTGATTTGACGAGGAGGTGCCGGCGAAGTGACAGCTCTATCAAGTCGCCGCAGGAGTGCGGAGGTGTGGACGCGCTGAAGACGATCACACAGGAAGAAGACGACGACAGGAAAAAAAAAAGCTCATTTAGCCATTTGCAGCTACATAAAGCCCCACGCCTCCCTGCCCGCCCTCCTGGTGAAACATGAAATATTCATCTCATGCATATTTGGTGGGAAAGCTTTAAAAGGCTCGGCTGTAGATCCTCCTTCATTACGGCCGGAAAACAAAGCTCATCGGACCCCCTCCGGTGGCAGATAAAACCCAGACTTTATTCAGCGTTTGTCTCCTGCTGGTTTCACACCAAACACGACGTTACGAGTTCAGGTTATATCTTTTTAAACCCTGACTCGCTCTCAGGTGTGCAGTCTCCATGAATACCTTGATGGAGCCGGACTACGCTCGCTGGCTTTTCTGCTACAGATGACAAAACACCTTTATCTTCTCCTTTTTCTTTTGCACACCTCAGCCGTGTCACAATCAGCAGCGTTCAGCAGAAAGCATCTGCAGAGCGACGCCTCTGACATGTTCATTTGTCACGAGGCTGCTCACTCACACGCCTCAGAGGAAGACTTCTCACTCAGTCTGCGTGTCCTGCTGAGTTAGAGAGTGTGTGTTTGTGTGTGTGTGTGTGTGTGTCTGTGTGTGTCCGTGCCTGCACTGCTTAAGCAGGGGATTTCATTTCCTGTCCAGATTCATCAAGCTCATTTCAGGATATTTGTTATCAAATTGGAAAATGAAGTTTGAGGTTACACACAGAAGTAGTTTTCTTATGTATTTGTACTCCTGTACTGTGACTTTAGTGTATTCTCTTCCGGTTGGGTGGATCTTGACTTTATTTATTTACAATAACTTATAATGAATAACTTAACTTGAAAAAGCTTGAATAAATTCATTCATGTGCGCTTGTCTAAGGGATATATTGTACGTAGCTTTCTGACTTTGATCAACAGTTTTTTGCACCTTTCAAAGACTTTAGTGTTTAGTAAAGTGACGCTATAAACTGTGACAAAGTGGAAGTTTGCCGAGCATCAGAGACTTTACAGCACAGTTTGCACTGTGGGAGCTGTCCCCTTTATTATCCCTGACTGTGTTTGGCCTGAAGGCTTCATTGGACTTTAAATTTTCTCTCAGCGGCGTGATAAAGTGCTTTGGTTTGTCCAGAATTTAATTGACTGGATCACATAAATATAGATATTCCCAACTGGTTATTTTATCTCATGCTGTATAAACTATTTCTTAAATGTGTTTCCAAAAATGACCAAATCAGGACTTTTTCCGTATCGCTCGCTCATTCTCTTTGTTCCATTTATTGCACTGCTGCAACACTTCATTTCTTCCCTGGAATCGATAAAGTGCTTTCTCCTCGGCCATCTTATTATTTCAGAGATATGAATAATGTAAAATAATATAAAAAATATTGCGACTGCAGTGAGATGATCCCTCTATCTGGTATGCAGCCTCTGTGCTGAATTACGGTGTCACTGTTTGCACATGTGAGTGTGTGATGTGTGCAGATGTGTTAGAAACGAGACCAGTGAACGACTCCTCTGCTGCTGCCTGAACAATGACCCGTGAAGTTAACACACATGAACAATCAAGAGGTGAGACGTTCACTTCCTCTCTTTTTTAAACTCCTCTTCCTATTTTCTTCCCCGCTCTCCTCTACGGTCACGCTGACAGGAAACCAAGGGCCGAACGTTTCTCAAGACTTCCTGAGGATGTCAGGATTCCTGCGAACATCAGCAGTCCCGCTGAAAAAGACACGCTGTCCGATCCGAGAACTTCCCGAGGACGGGAATGACTTCCTGTCAGGAGAGGCGATGATTATCTGCACCCTGTCAGGCTCCCCGTACACCACATCAGGTAAAGCTACCTCCCAAATCCCTGTCATTGTCTCACACCGTTCCAGGGGGACGACAGGGATTAGCAGATGAGACCCCGTCTGAGTCTGTGCTAATCTCTGGATGTTTTAACACCTTTCCTTGTCCAACATCCTCATCCTCACTCGGCTTCCTTCTCTCCTGCTGTGATGCAGCAACAGAGCTGTTATTTTCTCTGGTGATGAGATGATAGGAAGCATCAAATTCCTGCAGGTTTTCCTTTCACTGTTTGGACAATAGCAACGCGATCTCTATGAAGATAGATTTACGCTCCCGTCTCACGCACAGCTAATCTTACTTTCATGCTTCCTCAACAGAGAGAAGCTAAAATCCATACTGACTTACTCACACTGCTCCTTCATCTAAAAAAAAAATGGATTCTTTCCGAGCTGCAGCAGATGTACTCCTGATTGTAGGTGACATCCCGTTTCTCCTTTTTATTGACTTTTTCTGTACTATAACACAGCGTGTGGGAGGAATAAACAGCACTTAACTGCACACAGAGCTGACTGTGAAAACCTTCCTGATTGTTTGGGCCAGCTATGATGCAAAATAGATTGTGATAGGGGGATTTGACAGCAGCTGCTCACAAACTGACATGCTCAGAGACAAGTGAGATGACAGCAATACATACTCGCAGATTTCCACCTGAGCTTGACTGCGTCCTGCAGGGAGGAGACTTCATACACCTACGAGTCAATTCAAGAATTACCAGACAACAGATAACATGTTTTAAAGATGTTTTTTTTGCAGTTGTTTGAGGCTTGACAGTGTGGAGACAGACAGCAAAATATGGAGAAAGAGACGTGAAACACAGGTCTCCAGCTGATGTTAAAGAGGGGGTGTTGCAGTTGTGTGGTGGGTGTCTTAACCATTAAGCCCCCAGGATGCCCACCATCACAATGAGGCAATTCACATCAGACAGTCAAACTGATGTTTAAAGCAATAACTTGTGCAAAGCTGAAACAATTAGTCAGTAATTAAGCCTGTCTGACAGCTGTAGACCAGTGGGTTTATTTTAGAGCTGAGTCACATGAACCACTGCAGCAACCGACTTATGACAATGGGAATTTCCAAACTGCACCCATATTAAAACCTCCACAAACTCGAGGAGTCTCAAGGACACCAGCTACCTCTGAGACATTTCAATGTCCCACCACAACAAGGGGCACAGAGACCTCTGACACCGCTAACAGAGACAGGAACAGTCTGCTGAAGCACCGCGGGGCACCTCTGCCATGTGGTGACCAAAACATCCACACATCCAAAACAAATGCTTGCTTAACACCATCAACATCACTGCAGCTCATTAATACATGACCCGGGGACAAATCTGGACAATGACCGCAGCAAAGGCCAGCAAAGTCCAACACTCACAACAAAACAGTAACGTTAGTTAACGTTACACTTCGCAGTAGTTAGCTAGCGTTTTAAATAATAAAATCCAGATATCACCATTTGTTATACCAGCGCACTAACGTTCAAATAAATATTAATTCTTACCTTTAGAAGTCCTTTAGTCCTGTTTTACGTCAAATTGGGTGTTCAAATCCTCAAAGTGTCGCTCCGTGGTGAACTTCACTGTGGCTATATCCTTCTCCCCTCAGCTAAATTAACGTTAAGCTAACAAAGCTAACATGAAGCGAACGTACCGAACATAACATCAACATAACCTTAGCCTAACGAAGCTAACGTTAGCTAAACTACGGTTAACATGACAAAAATAAAGTTATGCTAACGCACCTAAAGTTGAGGTAACATTCTGCAACCGAAGCTAGCGTTAGCTAAATTAACGTTACGCTAACAAAGCTAACGAAAGATAATGCACCTTAAGTTAACATTTAGCTAACGAAGGCAATGTTAGCTATATTAGCGTTAAGCAAACATATCTGGAAGTGCGCTTACATTAATCTAACGAGCTAACGTTAAGCTAACATCAAGCTAACGAAGCTAACTTTAGTTGTTTCTTGACTGCCTTATTAAAATGGAAGTTATTTTCATTCAGACGGTTTTATTTCTTTACTTGACTTCATAATCATATGCTGTTGTATAACTCTTGTAGTTTCAAAGTTTTCTTTTTGTGGTCCAGCTAAGTAACCACAACATTGGCCCGATTTTCCAGAGTATCAAACTGACAGGCAGCTCAATAAAACCCGATCATCCCCCTGATATGAGCTAAT
Source organism: Chaetodon trifasciatus (assembly GCA_037975065.1). Lineage (NCBI taxonomy): Eukaryota > Metazoa > Chordata > Actinopteri > Chaetodontiformes > Chaetodontidae > Chaetodon > Chaetodon trifasciatus. The sequence goes on along the minus strand of JBBMOE010000054.1, from coordinate 1,349,373 downwards.
CAGTAAAGTTAGCCGCCGCTCCACACTGATCAATAAATCAGGGCTTCCTGAACATGACACGTGACTGGTTGGGGGTAACAGCGGTGAACTGTAGTAGGTTAACCTACATGATTTAGGTAGTACTTAAGTACTACTTAAGTACACTCAAATGCTGATAGCTGTAGTTATATAATGTTGTAAATTGTACAGTTTTCCATACAAATAATAATAACAAAAAAATATCCAGTAATGTTATATTTGTAATAATACTGATAGGGGCCATTCTGCATCATGTACTTTTACTTGTAATGGAGAATTTTTTTCTTTGTAATAGATATTGTTGCTTTTACTGAAGGAAATGTCTGAATACTTATTCCACCACGGACACGAACTGGAGGTTTTGCATGGCTGGGTTTTCATTTGTGCCTGCACCAGTTCATACCAGTAAATCTTCACACTAAGTCAATTCTGTTATAAGCAGGGGCCTGCTGGACGGCCGGGCCCCTGACTGAGTACCTGTGTCCTGATGATGGATCTGTGCTCGCATGCAGACTTTCTGCACTTCTGCAGTGGTTTTTCTCGGCCCCTGGAAAAGTTCCTGCAGTAGAAAGGAGCTACAAGCAGAAATATGAGCCACTCACTCAGAGTTTACTGTAATTTAGGGTTTATGCGTCATAAAATTAACTGCCTTACTTCCAATTACCTTCTTTACTGAGCCTCAGAGTATCTTCACTTAGAGAAACTTTTATTTTGGCAGAGCGCTTGCTGCATTTTGGGGCCATCAACAAGAGAAATTCCATAATAAAAGTTTCAACAATAAAAAAGAGAGACTGGTTGATTACCTGCCACAGTCACTGAGACAATTTACCAGCATTCGGCTTGTGGCTGGAAGTAATTTTCTGCTTTCGGACGTCTATCGAGACTAAATCTAGATGCATCTGTCCTCACTGTCGGTATTCTAATGCCAGGAGTAAATCTGGTCATGCAGATAAAACTAAAAAGAAAACCTGAGTGGACTGAGCCCGTGTCTGAGAGCAACTGTCAGGCTTATGCCATACGGTGTAAACACAGCATGTACAAATACACACACAGGAAGTGTTCCAGGAGGAAGTGTGGAAGAGCTGTGGGGTCACCTGAGGTCACCGCCACCTGGGAGGCGGCTATTGTGCGTGATTGATGCTTCCCTGCAAACAGAGGCCGTTTACGTCCCCATGGCTGTCATTTCAACTCCTATCATGGAAATGTGCACTGAACCTGCTGGATCTCCCCCAGGGGAGGAGTGTGTGTGTGTGTGAGTGTGTGTGTGTGAGGGGAGGTAAGAGCAGCAGGGGATTTTATTGAAGCTGCAGAGCAACATCTCCCTGCTGGCAAACAAGTGAAAACACTCACAGCTGTTTTTTTCTTTTCTTCATTTATAAACTGAGTGTTTCATTGCTCCTGGGTTCTTCTAACCTGTTAAAAACCCCACTGTTTAATTTTAAAAATATATGCTGCTACGAGGGAAAAAGTTGTTGTTTTCCTTTCTAAAAAAATGAACTTCTCGCTGAAAAGTGGGTTTTGTCTGACAAGGACAATAAGCAAAAAACAAGTCAGACGAATACAAATGCTGCATGTTCCCGAGGCTAAGACAGGAAACCGGGGCATGAGACTAATTTGGCTGCAGTTTGAACAAAAGTAGGAAAATACACATGTTGACATGGCTTATGATTTAAATTGGTTATTATCTTTAATAAAAGTGTCAATGAGCAGTGCTGTGACACTGACAGAATCCACACACACTGCATTTATGGAGATACTAGAATTATTTAAATGATCTACATGGTGAATTATACAGGGGAGGCAGCAGATTTGGGCCAGTCAACACTGGCTGTGTTCTGGCATTGGAGGACCAAATGTGAGCCGGCTCTGGCCTGCTAGGTTTGACTTAGTTTTGGGTTTGTGGACTTTGGCTGATGCAGGCAGAGAATCAGCTCCTGGGAGCAGCTTCAGGCCAGCGTCGTGCCACAGTGTCATATTTGGGCTGATTGAAGCTCATCAAGGATCCAGGTGGATTAAGCAGCTTTTGGGCCGCACTGTTTTGGCTGCTTTGGTTAGATTACATTCAGTTTTCACTGTTCATTATTTCCAAGATAAAGATGAATATGTCTTCAAATTGGACGTTCTTGACAAGTGAAAATCTGAAAATAATCAGAGCAGGAAACCTTTGAGACTGTGAGTCAGATTTACAGTCAAGAATTAGGACTTGAGCCTTGGCTCGACTGCTGTGAGACTTGACTTAAATGTACATGAGACATGAGAGAGAATGTGAGGAATGTGCAGAACTTGATGAAAATCCCAGAACAAAAAATACACAACACGAAATGTTGAGAAGCAGTCCTACTGTTGCCACAGACCTTGAATATTTCATTATTTGGTCAAGCTTTTTAAAGACACTAAAAACACAGCTTTGAAAAGGTGGCTTGAGACGTTCCCTTGACCCGTCCTGCTTCACTTAAAGACCTGACACAGTCCTGCCCAAAAGACTTTATACATCTCAGCCAGTTTTGACTGAAAGTTCAACCTTGTGGGCCTTCTAAACATGAGCACACAAAAACAAGACGTCTAACGTCAAGAAGAAAAGTTCAGTCTCAATTTGTGAGCCAACATGAATGAGAAGTCCTTTAAGTGCTCAGATAAAATGGAAATTCATGCATCTACACTCCACACACACAACTCCATCTGCAGCTGAGGACCATGTGATTTGACTGAAAGCTCCAGAGCAGCTTCTGAGGGGATTTTATGGTGACGACTTAATGACCTGAACCTGAAACTAGTAACATCTTTAACAGTGACTTGCCAACATGTTTCAGAACAGGACACTTGTTATGTCTTTCTGTTTGAAGCGTTGGACGACCAGGGGACAGCTGGACGCCTGCAGTCCTTCGTACGGCACACAGTCGGCAGTAATCTTCACCTGAGCAGTAAGTGTGAAATGTGGCTTCATTGTGCAGAGTTGTGAGCGGGTTTGTGGGGCAGCGCTCCGTCTTCGTCAGCCTCTGCTGATCCCAGTTGGCTTCGTTACTGGATAGAAACGTGAGATTGAGGTCTGCTGTCATGACGCCGCGGCCGAGCAGCCTGGGATGACATATTAGAAAAATGCATTCAATCATTTGATGGTCAGAGCGACGCTGGATGATCTGGTTGTTGTTTCTTACTGCATGTGGTCACTTCAGCTTCAGTTGAACATTTTCTGCTTGGTGTGCTCCGTCAGCTGGTGTCTCCTCTGAGCTGTGCAGGTCCCATCTGACCCTTTGATGGAACAACTGTATCCTCTACAGTTTTAAACAGGGTCAAAGCTGTACATCACCGACCGAGGAGGCCAAAGGACCCACAACTCATCCCCTCTCAGCTGTCAACCTCCTGCTTGTCCATCATACAGAAGAGAGACGCACCGCTCGGATGATGATGTTTTATGCTCTGTGCCTGTTTGTGTCTGCAGCCTGTCCATCTCCAGTGCCGTCAGAACGTGTTAGAATGACATAATTATCGTTATTTTGGCTGTTTCACCTTTAATTTGAAAGTGATTGCCTCCATATTGAGAGATGAGTTTCTATGGCCAAATACAACTGTTTTTGTAGCACATTAAGGGCATAACATTTAACATTTCTGCATGAAAAATGTCTAAAGCAAACTGTGGCTGTTTCACAACGTTGACAGTGTGAAGACAAAAGCTGAGAGCCATGAAGATCTGCCTCTGTGGTGCCAGAAATAACCAGTAAGTGGACCTTGAGTTGAGATGTTTAGTCTAACTGCTGCTTGCATTTCCAAGGTCAAGAATGAAGTGAACTGTCCAAATACGTCTGACTGCAGCTGACAAAACAATCTCACCATACGGTTCATTTAATAGCTTGTTCTGGAGCTTTCGACCATGTCACGTGTTCCTCATCTGCAGAATATCTCTTAAAAGTTGAGTTTAAAAGTTAATTGTTGGCCCTGGAAACAGCAGTTGTTTTCTACACACCCACTCTGCTGCGCTCAGAAGGTGGTTTCATGCAGATTTTACATACTGAGCGGAAAAAAGTCACAAAAATGACTTGACTTTATCATCGGATAGCAGCTTTCCACCTCATTTATTTGTACAAAGGTGAAACTCTCAGTGTTCACTAATTGCAGTTAAGTCTTTTAAGGGTAACCAAGAAATTCTGTTTTATTAAACAGTAAGTTTTGCCTTCATGCCAGCAAACATTTTCCAAGCGTCACTGTGGAGTGAAACTGCTGCCTCCTCCAAAATATAACCGCTCTGCAGAGAGCTGCCGCGCTTCAGTGCCAGAAAACACAACAAGCATCATAAAATAATTTGAAAATGGGTGAAAATCTCGGTTTGGATTTAAACTCATTTTCTCTTTCAACACCGCTCATTTTTTGGGGGAGCATTGACTTGCTAAATTCCTATTCAATTTATGCAAATCCCCCCACAATGGCTACTGTTGCAAAGTGTTGCATACTGTAAGCCAGCTAAAGCGGCATGCTTGAGCCCAGAGCAGTGCTCCCGTCAGGTTTCACAGCGCCGTAGCTGCACGGGTAGCTTGACACCAGGGAAGCAGAATGAATAATAGATGTGTGTTACTTCACCAAAACGGATGAATAATTCACGAAGGGGCAGGGAGGGTGTGGAGAGAACAGAGATGCAAGATGACCGAGCTCAACGTGCCGCCGCATGCTGGCTGGGTTTCATCTAAAAATACAGACTCACATGTACTGTAAGAATGCGTCGGGCCACATCGACAGAACGGACTTACTGTAGGGAGACAATGTACACGCATACAAAGACATGCAGCTACACTCCGCTGCCTACGCATATGCAGCCTGAAATACAATGCACAGCCACTCTGAAATTTCACATGTCCCTCGGCGAGGCCTGGATTAAAGGAGCTGAATGGGAAGCTTGGAGAAAGGCAGAAGACAGTGCGGTGCACGAGTGTTTCTGCACTAAGACTCCAAATTATATTGTACATCTAATCCAGTGACCAAACCACTCAGAGAGTGCATGTCTAGGCCAGAGAGGTTTTAGGCAGCTTTAGAGTTTGGCATTGTGAACGCCAACTCCTGCACTGCAGTGATCCGCTCTATTTAAACAGACACACGAGAGGAAATTTCCCTCCTTCCTTTCATTGCACAGCGCTGTATTCAGCGTTACGCCTCTGCAGTGAATTCCTGTGGACATGCAGGCAGCTGTAAGCCAAAGGCTGCGCTTCTGTTGAGTTCTACAATCATGAACAATTACTTCAAGTCCTGCCATTAATACTTCCGAAAGAGCAAACATAGAGAACTCATAATTAATGAATGCATCACTGAGTAATCTGATGCATGTTTTGCATAATAGATTGGGAACTTTTATTCAATAATGTATAACTTCAAGTTATTGTTCTTAAACTCGTCATTAAGTGTTCACATGAACAGTTCGTGCCTCTGTAATGTCTCTCTGTTTACACTCAGGAGCTCATGATACGCTGCGCTGTAATTTATGCATTAGGTCACGATGAGTGAGGCGTCATGGGCTTGTAGTGCTAACGCTGCTCCCTTTAGCATGATTTCTTCACACATTTGTAGAAAGTCTAGCAACATAGCAGAAGTTGAAGTTGTGCGCAGACATTCAGGGTCCCCAGAGGAGGAATCCTGATGACTTTAGTGATTCTCTAACTCTGACACATAGCGTCGTAAGTTAGCAACGTAATGTTAGCATTCAACTCAAAGTGCAGCCAAGCCTCAACGCTAACATGCTTTTGATTGAGGCAACGACCTTTCCTCTGTCGCCACCTGCAGGACGGACGCTACGCTTATGACCTCATCAATCAAAAATTTGTGCCTTCTGGTGTCTCATGAGCCGTCTCATGTGCTGCTAACGCGGCGCTGACTTTTAGTCTTGTTAGTATTGTTACCACTAATACCTCTAAAAACAATATTACGTTGTGTTCAGGATTTAAAATGTGAATTCAGGGTAGTGAAAGAGGATTTACATGAACAAATATCAGACTGATCTCACTGTTTCTTGTAATGGGAGCATTTAAAGCACATGAATGACATTTTCTCTCTGACACTTTGAACTGATATTTGATATTATTTGGTTGGAGGAACGCCAGCTCGGAGCTGTTAACCTTGGGTGTTTTGTGTTGTGATTCGCTCCGCCGGCTGTTTTCTCGGCAGAGTTGTTGTCGTGACTCATCTGTCTCCTGTCAGCAGTGACGGGAGAGAAATTTCATCTCGGTACGAAAAAGCCATCCTTCAAACCTGTCTGCAGAAACACTCATCAGCACATCCTCGTCTCACACTTTCCCCTGTCCTTTCCCTCTCCTTTCCTTCCCGCTTCCTTTCCCTCTCCTTTCCTTCCCGCTTCCTTTCCTTCTCCTTTCCTTCCCGCTTCCTTTCCCTCTCCTTTCCTTTTTCTTTTCCTTCCATTACTTTATTTTTTCCTTTACTTTCCTCTATCTCCTTTCCTTTGCAGTTCATTTCCTTTTCGTTTAATTTCATTTCTTTGGCTAACATCTTTCCTATTTCCTTTCCAATATCTCATTTCCTTTTTTTTGCATTTCATTTCCATTCGGTGTCGTTTTCTATTGAAACTGCTGCTATCTGAATTGTATATGAAGTCATTATTGTTAAATTAAGTGAATAATAACCAGAAATAAATGAGACAATGATGGAGAACAGCCATTCTGGCACGATCTTATAAATGCCAATGTTTTAACGTTTTGCAGCTGCATCAGACTTTTGTTTCCTCAAAGTTTTTCCAAACAGCACAAACGTTGAAAGTGATTTCAGCTCATTCTTTGGAGCATCTGCTGCTGCCAGAAACCAGTAAGGACGCTGGTAGAGGCCAACATCATGAACTTCAGGTGGCGCTTCAAGCACTTTTAACCTTAATAAAATCCACTCCACAGTAATATTACTGTGACATTCTTCTTGCGTGTGATGGTGCAGAGGCGACAGGTAAAAGAGGGAGGACGATGACATTTAGGAAAGGTCACAGGCGGGATTTGAACCCATGTTATCATGTTATGCACCTTCGCCCGGGTGCCACCGAAGCCAGCCTGAACCTTCCTCCCTCTGGTCTCCTCCTCCTCCTCCTCCTCTCTGGCTGACTGACTAGTCCTCTGAAGGTCAGAGGAAGATTAATGAGCTGATCGCTGACAGAGGAAATGTGTCTGACACCGCGGCCTTCCTGTCTCCCTCCTCCTGTAATGATCATCATTTTCTCTTATCTACACAGCCGCCGACTCTCTCACAGCGGGTTATTCAGAATCAGTCTGGAGGACATACCTGCCTTTCACCCCCATTTTTCTCTCCGCCCCGCTGTCTCTCATCCCTGTCATAAGGTGAAAACCTCATTATTCCAAATGTGAGAGCCACATGGGATTTGGGGATCCAGCGTAGTCTGCTGGGAGTTCAGATCATGTGGGGTCCGTTGTGCTCATGCAGGGCCAGTTTGAGGTTTTTACACATTTCCATAGAAAAATAATACGATTTCTTAGACCTATTTAACCCATTGTTTATACCTCTGCTGAAGCTTTTCACGATAAAATGAAACTGCTTTCAGTGATGCCTGTACATGTATGTACTGTACTGTCAGTGATCCATCTGTCAACAGATTTTTGTGGGTTTTTTACACTTCTTTCACATTTTTTTGGGCATTTCCTCTTTATTGGACAGTTTGACATCTCAGGTGCAGACAAGGGTCCTCAGATCTCAGAGGCAAAGCAGGATTGGATCTGCTCTCCGTTTTATTTTACATTCATTTTCCTGTGTGGAACACTCACTGGGTGCATGCATGAGCTGCAGGTCCTGTATGAAAGGTGCTGTACAAATAAAGATTATTAATATTGAAAAAAAAAAAAAACCTGTTGAGAAAGTGATAGCAAGTCATCCTATACTTGACGGTGTCACACTCAAATGTGTCCCAACGGCTTTGATGATGTTTTTCTCAGTGACTGTACTCGGTTACACTGGCCTTTATTTTGTGATTAGCAGTTACTTGACTTTGCAGTCTTTGAGTCTGTCCTTCTTATGACACGTGATCTCTGCCATCAGTCACTAACTGAATCTGATGGAGCAGAGAGGAAACACTGTGTTTACTCTTCCAGGCTGAAATAAACTCATTTTGTTAAGTGCTTCTGCAGCTCTTTGATTTACAGCGAGGACACTTACACATTCCCTCCGTTCCACTGCTGCCAGCTGAGTGACACTTCTGTTCATGTAATTTCTGCGTGTTGCATGATTTAAAGACTATGTTGCCATCTTTCATTGACAGACAGACGCAAAACTAACATTTATTTACATAAACGTGTCACAGATTATTAAAGAAATGACATCAAGTGACGTGTTTATTTGCTGATCGGGCTGTTGTTCATGTCATTTGACAAATTATTCATCACACAAAGAGAAATAACACGTTCCTGACGCGCTGACAGCTGGATGTGGCAGCAGAGAAATTATCTCTCATCCTCTTCCTCCTCCTTTTCCTCCAGTTTTCTGTCGTTGCCTCAGGTTTCTCCTCGCTGCTCCTTAATTAACCGCACATCTCCTTTGAATTACACTTAAAAAGAGTCAGTGCTGTGGGTCCAGGTCAGAGCTTCTCTGAGCTAATTACCACTTAGCTCCAAGTGCCACTCTGTTGTGTTTGGCCGGATTGGTGGGATAAGTGTGTGTGTGTGTGTGTGTGTTTGTGTGTGTATGTGTGTGTGTGTGTTCGAAGTTTTTCCTTTCATACTGTTTTTCTTGTTTCTTTGTTTTTCAAATGTGTCATTCACAAAGGCTCAAAATCACATATATGAACACACATGGCTTCTTATTGGGCAGATGGAGGAAACACTGTGTGTGTGTGTGTGTGTGTGTGTGTGTGTGTGTGTGTGTGTGTGTGTGTGTGTGTGTGCGTGAGAGAGACACTATGATGACTACGAAGAGAAGCAAAATGACTAAAACCACAAAGAAACGCAACACAACCAAAAAGAGGCACAAAATGACCACAAGGAGACATGAAACAAGCACGAAGAAAGGACGAACGAGAAGAAAGGGACAGAGGACAATCACAGAGATGCAAATGAACCACAGAAGAAGACAAAAATAACAACTACAAAGAGGCACAAAATGACCACAATGACACACAAAGTGACTTCAAAATGAGAGAGAGACACGAGGCAACAACAAAGGGACACAAAATGACGATGAAGATGAGCACAATGAAAGAAATGCAAACAGATGCAAAATGATGACAAAAAGATGCAAAAAGACAACAAACAGATGCAAAATGAATACAAAAAGATGCAAAAAGACAACAAACAGATGCAAAATGATGACAAAAAGATGCAAAAAGACAACAAACAGATGCAAAATGAATACAAAAAGGTGCAAAATGAATACAAAAAGGTGCAAAAAGATAACAAACAGATGCAAAATGAATACAAAAAGATGAAAAATGAAGACAAAAAGATGTAAAATCAGAACAAAAAGATGGAAAATGACGACAAGGGGACAAAAAAGACCACAAAGAAAAACAAAACAACCACAATGAGACCCAAAATGAGTGAACACAACAAAACACACACAACACACTCTGTCGTCCCTGGTCCGGGGGTCTCGCTCCTATGCAGGAGATGGAGGAGGCCCTTCACCAGGTCTCATAATCCATCCATAGTGTCTATGTACTCTGTGCGTGTACGTACTGTGTGTATGTGTGTGTGTGCGTGTGTGTGTGAAGACAGTAGTGTTTGCGTGGGTGTAAAGTTGCAGAAGTTGGAGTGTCAGCTCACTGTGCGAATTTTCTTTGAGGGGTTTTCTTACTTATGTTCTCCAGATGTCACACTTGACTGCATAAGTGATGAAGACTCATACTCACACACACACACACACACACACACACACACACTCACTGACACACACGTCACACTGTCTTTACAGTAAGTCATTAGTGAGTTTGCATCACACACGCTTATCATGCGAGAATCCCCCCCATCTGCTCACGCTCCTGCCCAGCCTCATTACCGGGGGCTCCTGTTGATAACAGACTCCTGCTCCTTTTTTTAAGACTCCATAAATTATTCAGTAATTAAGAGGTTTGTGCTGTTGGGTTCATTCTGGAAGTCTGCCTGGCTGCCACCTCCTCCTCCTCCTCCTGCTCCTGCTCCTGCTCCCGTACAGGCTGCTGACAGCTCTGCAGGAGGAGACATGACAAACGTGGCAGGGGAACTCCTCGCCTCCTCACTGCTTTTCTTCTTGAGCTCGGAGCTCCGCTTCCTCTGCAGAACATATTGGGAATATATTGACAGCAGATCGATACTGTGATGAACAAACAGATACGAGCTGGAAAAGTTCTGCATGGAGATTCTCTGATCGCTTCATTGAATTCTGTCTGAAGTCAGCATGTTTCCTTCTACTTTCCTCTTCTCTCGTCTCCTCTCCTCATCCATCCATTTTGCTCCTCTCCTCCCCTCTTCTACCCTTTTTCTCTCCTCATCATTTTTCATTCCGTCTCGTTTCTGTACTCCTCCCCCTCCATCCCTCCCCCTCCATCCCTCCCCCTCTCTCCTCCTCTCCCCCCTGCAGCTGATCATCAGTGTTGACAGTGATATCGTAGTTGGGTTGTGACCTGCAGCAGAGGTCTGCTCCCTCATGCCTGGCTAAGTGTGTACGTGTGTGTGTGTGTGTGTGTGTGTGTGCGTGTGTGTGTGTGTGTGTGTGTGTGTGTGTGTGTGTGTGTGTGTGTGTGTGAGTGTGTGTTCAGAGATCAGCCCCCCGGCGGCGGCGTTCAGTCGGCTGCTGTGGACTCGGGTCAGTGCAGGTCAGGACGGAGGCGACTGATACCTCGGCTCCCTCTCCACCTCCACCTCCACCTCCACCTCCACCTCCACCTCCCCTTTTCAGTTTTCCCTCTATTTGTATTTTTCTCCCTCCTCTCTCGCTCCTTTCTCCCACACACTCTTTTCCCATCCCTCTTGCTCTCATCCCTTTCTGCTCCTCTCCTTCCCTTCATTTATTCTTCTTCTCTCCTTTCTCCTCTGTCTCCTCTGTCCATCCTTATTCTCTCCCTCCCTCCTCCTTTTCATCCTCCTCTTGCTTTTCTTTCCCTTCCTCATCCTCTCTATCTCTCTCATTCTTTCTCCCCCCTTTCATTTTCTCTCCATCCTTTCCTCCTCATTTGCAATCACCATCTCATCCTCCTCCTCAACCTGTCTGTCCTTCCTCCTCTCATCCTTTCTTTCCTTTCCTTCCTCATTCTCTCATCTCTATCTCTTTCTTTTCCCTCCTCTCTTTATGCTTCTTCATCATCTGTTTTTCTCTCCGTTTTTTCACCATGTTTATTTTTCTTCCTCTCATGTCCTTCCTCTTCATCTTTCTCCATCCTTTCCTCTCGCTTTCAACTCTCTCTCTCTCCATTGCATCCTCTCCATCCTCCTCTCTCCATCCTCCTCTCTCCTCCTCCTCCTCTCCTCTGGCCTGGGTCATGGAGGCACAGCTCCCCAGGGTGCTGGTTATGTAAGAGCTTAGCGTGCTGATGTGATGCGAGGGGAAGTGTTTAGGCGGCCGAGCTGCTCAGACCCCCACCGCCTAACGCACACACACACACACACACACACACACACACACACACACACACACACACCCTCCTGCGAGCAAGAGCTGCATGCAAGCTGGCATTTTAGCATGAGTTCTAGTTCTGCTCAGGGAAAGCAGAATATCTGAGCAGGAACGCTGACTGCAGCTTCAGCGCTCACACGTTACGCTGAACGAGAATCCACGGTGTGATTTTAACACCTTTTACCGTCATCATGTTCAATTCTGATCAATATTTTGTCCCTGCACAGCATTCTAAACATGGAGAGCAGCAGTGAGAAGCTGAACACGGGACGGACGTTGTCTCAAAGGTTAGATTTAGGAAAAGATCCCGTTTGTGCTAAAATAAGCACATTTGATCCGTGAGTAAATAGTCAACATTGTCTTTTGGTTTCACTCGGGTCACAAGCGGTAATGTCCCACGTCAAAGTCCTGTGTTTGACCCATCCACCCACCTCTGCCTGGACTTTATTACTCTTTATGCTGACATCAAAATTACGACGACCACTAGCGGTCGCTGACAAACAATAAACGTAAAGGTGTGTCGCAGTCTGCTTCTTATGCAGCCAGTCTTCTACGAGCCCTCATCTTCGAGCGTCAAATACTGAAGAGTTGTCTCGATCCTCAGCGTCTCATGCAGACGTACAACTAACCGAGCAGTTTTGGGACGTAAACCAAACCAAACTGCAGCCGTTTTACGAGCATCGCTGTGTTGGAGAGCAATGGGTTCACAGCCTGGTGTGTCATACAGACAGAAAAGGGTATTTTGTCCTGAAGGCCGTGACAAAACATCCGTGTGTGACACTTGAAATGAAAATAGGTTGATATTTTTACGTATTTACACTCTTATGTACATTCATGCATCCGTTTTCCCTCCAGACGGTGAACATGGCTGCTGGGATTTCCTCCCGTTCAGACTCCAGAGCGTCACTGATGTTGGTGATCAGGTCCAGCTTGCATAGTGTAGCTTTAATTTGATTTAATTTCCCCAAATTATACGTCTTTTTTAACCATAATAACACTAATGCACCTCATTCACTGGAAATCATGACAACATTTCACACATAATAACTACTGGTTGCTTGTTACAAGACGCCGAGGAACAAGATGAATTACATCTTATTGCGACATCTGCAATCATTTTAATTTACACTAAACCGAACCTCTCGCTGTCTCTAAGAGCTAATTAGTGTAAATACAATTAATAGCAGTTTTTATGAGGCTTTAACCGTCAGTATTTTTGTCTTCACTCACAGAGACAGACTTGTTTTAGGAACCCTGCTGCTCATATCTCAGAGGAAGACGCCGCTGCCGCTTCCTGTCTGCGCCTCCATGTTCAGCGCTGCTCAAACACTCTGAAGACAAACATTAAATCACACTGATCCAGTATGAATTCACTCCAAACTGTTAATAGAGTAATAACCTCTAAATGAGCTTTTTCAGAATGGATATTTAATCAAAGGAAATGCCAAAGTAAGACGGTGTGGAAATGATGAAAATCTGAGCGTAATTACCTTCTGAATATTGATGTACTCTGTTTCAGATTCTGGTCGTGTGAGTGCAGCCGTTGTGATGGCTGACGTACGTTTGTGAAAGTCATTTTTTCCAGTATTCATTACAGGACAATCAGCGCTCTGATATATTTATCAGAATCGCCGTCCATCCCCCTCCCTCTCCCCTCGTCCTGCGCACGAGCACGCACGCCGCCTGCTGCTGATTGGCTGCAGTCAGGTTGGAAATCTGTTTTTTTTTTAGCATTGGAGTCGGGGTTGTAGTAATCTGACTTTAACACACTACGATTAAATTCAGCAAGTGTTTCCTTTTGTGAATATTTGCTCGAGTTTTTAAAATCTTTCAACAGCCTAAAAACCCGTTTCGCTCCATGTGTCCACTGCACCAGTCGAACCCTGAAAGCTGGCACTGCTGGAACTCACTGAGCTGCACATTCCCTTTAAATCACACAAATGAGACACACGAGCATGTGTGGAAGGAAGGGAGCAAATACTGGAAACCATGACTGAGGCTGCCTGGCGACCATACGGCCTCGATCCCACTCTAATAGGCCTATTAGTCACAGAAACAGACTGTGAGTGATTATGAGCAATCAGGCTGTACAGAGAAAGACCACTAAGGGGAATGGGGGAGCGAGGGAAGGGAAGAGGGCGAGGAGAGAGAATAGAAGATGAAGAAAGGGGAGATGAGGAGAGGAACGGGAGATAGAGAACAAGGAGGTGAAAGAGAAGGCAGGAAATGGAAAGAAATATGGAAGATGAGGAGGAGGAGGAGGAGCGGAGGGTCCCCGAGCTGCTATTATCACCACACAAAAAGGTTAATTAAGTCATTGTGAGAGGTAAAAAAACATCAGGCATCGACCGGGCCGGACGCACTTCAGCGTCCCGCCATCCATCAGGCAAATCAGATGAAGCCGGCTGGACGCTCCAACTGAGGACAAAGCTAATAGGCTGCGCGGCTAAAGACGCCCATTTGTCAACATCAGCACGGCGGAGCAGCACAGATCCATCCCCGAGCCCGCCGCCGCCGAGGCAACATGGCCGCGGTCGCCATGGCTACAGGAACGCAGCTCAGGGCTTCGTTCTCATTAAGGAGTTAATTACCTGCCGTGGAAATATTTTTCACCTGCGGCCGACGGGGTCGTCGTCAGGAGACGTCTGAGGGGCGCAGCGTCGACATGAAAAGCTCTTTATTCAACATCACCGTCTCGACAACGTTAACGACGCCAACGTGAAACACAAACAAGTCTGAAGTCATCAGCTTTTAGTCACATGGTCGACGATGATTCGTGTTATTTCATCAAACGTGAGGCTACTTTGCTCCTTCATCTAAACTCTGCATTCATATATATCAAACATTATTTATTCATGCAGTCAAACGCAGACTTTCTGCGCGTGCCTGTGTGTGCTTACAGAATTATTTATTGCCAATGTAAATATTTAATGCTTTTTTATTTACCGCAGTTACAGCGCGTATTCATAAACACAGATTTATCAATAATGTATTCATGTATGCATTTCATTTAACCTTTGACCTTCACTTCGCAGGCGGAGATGAGGAGCCGTCACTTTTCAACAGCTTCACGCTAAATACACGAGTGAAGCCGATCAGAGAGGAAACACAGACGTGGATTCAGTCTCTGTGCTTCGAATGATGAAGCAGATATTTTTATTATCGTCAGCGGATCCCATGAAGACACTCTGCGCTGCGTCCTCTTCCTCTGAGCCATTAAAAACACATCAGTGGGCCACAGCGCTGCCCGGGCTGACATGTTCCTTCATTAGCATGAACGCACACACTGTACTTTATTTGACTCACACACACACGCACACACGCACACACACACACACACACACCGTCCTGCTGCCACAGATACAGCACTGAACGTGGATCAACCCACCGCTGAACGTCCCACAAATGAAGGAATAATTTGCTGGAAGCTCCATCAGCTCCCAGCTGTTTTAGATAATTACTGAGCTTTTTCATTCAAAAGTCTAAATTTACGACCCACTTTTAAAGATTTGTGTTAATTAATCAGTAAATCCAGCGCGTCGCGGCCTCCTTTCAAACTGCTCTGTTTGTTTTTCTCTACTTCATGTTTTATTCTTCGGCTTCCTCACAGTGCAGACGCCGCTGTCATGTGACAGACAGCAGAATTAAGAGTGAAGACGCAGCAGACGGATGAACTGTTTTTCAATTATTCATTCATTTTATTGCCATTGTGCTAATTAAGCGTTGAAAAACAACAGCAGCTTTGGTGCTGTGTGTCCACGTCGCGCTGCAGCATCCACACTGCCAGCTGACTTCCTGAGGGAGGGAACATTTTCTGGTGTGAGTGTTTGTTCTGGTCTTTTCTTAAAACAATAAGAGAGCATATAAAACAACAGCAGGCGAGTCTGAGCCAAGTCCAGCGTGCAGGATTCAGTAGCTTCTAGCGGTGAGGCTGCAGGTTACAGCTGATCACGCCTCGTCTCACCCTCCCCTACAGAGGCTGCTAAAAACATAAAACATAGAGTTTGGTTTGTCCATTCTGGGCTGCTGTAGAAACAAACCAAACACCGAGTCTTTCCAGTCTTTTCACAGCCAAGCTTAAGACAGCGGTAAGGCGAGGGGTGCTCAGTTGGTTGCAATCTGCAACCGGACCTCTAGATGCCGCTAAATCCTTCACTCTGCTCCGTAAGCTGTCGTCTAACAGGCAGCCGGAGATCAGGATTTGTTTATCTAATGTTCCTGGTCATGAAAACAACAATAACAGCCTGTACAGAGCAGCGATTAAATCCACATTGAACCTGATCAAAGTGAGAACGCTCATGAAACTTTAACGCTCTCGTTGCTTCCTCTCGCTAACAGATTGAGGCGTTTAGCGTGACGCGTCCCGTTCCAGCTCCTCTGAATGGATCGCTGACTGCCGCGGCGCATCCCTCCCTCATCGGTTGTGCTGTATCACGGTGAGGCGGTAAGCAGCCAGCAAATAATCACTGTAAACATGATCACAATAATAATGATGGTAATTGCTTCGGCTAACGCTGCCAGCGGCTCTCTAAAGCCCTGTTTGTTTTCTGATCCCTCTTCACAGGAGTCATTTTGGTCTAATGGTCCGTTTAATCTCCCTCTTTCTCTCTTTCTCCTCCCTCCGTCTCTCTCCATCTCTGTTCCCTCCTTCTCTTTGTCTGAAATGGAGCGTGCAACACACTAAATGGAGATAATAGGGGCTCCATTTTGCAGCTAAGAGGGTAATTTGCTTACTCTTTGAAAACATAATTCTCATAAAGGCATAACAGAGCCGATTGTTCCTTTGTTACGCCATTTGTCGCAAGTCTAATTCAATAGACCTTCGATGTTATTTCCGCTCTTTTTAGGGGAAATTTAGCAGTTTGAAAACTTCTCAAATGTGATTTCAAGCCTCAGAACAGTGACTGATCCTGAAAAATCAGATTTTTAAAACAGGGGTGATAGATGTTGGACATTTTGACAAAATGGCCACGGATAAACTGACTTTTACAGACGGTTTCTGCTTTCAACAGGCACATTGTTGAGGATAAATCAGTCTCTAATTTGTCAGATATTGATTCTTTGCTTTGCTTTAAGGTCATGGAAAAGTCACTCAGTCTACAAAAAGTACAGGAGACAGCTTATAAACCAACAGACGGCTCTGAAATGATGTGTTCCATCTTGTAATTCTTCAGTTTGGCTGCGGTACCTGAGGCTCAGCTGCTCCTGAGCATAAAACAGACAGAAGTGAAGTCAAGGTGAGAGCTGTAACCTCATTATCTGTGAATCCACCTCATTAATGAACAACAGGTGAGGCGCTAAAAGGTTTTACAGCCTCCGTGATGTCCGTCAGTTCAGATTCACATTGGACAGATGCTTGGTAAAACTCTTTACACCTGTAAAGAATAATAATGTTTGTTTTCATTGATCTCACCTGCTCTGTCTGATCACTGCTGAGTCATCATTTACAGCAGAGGTTTAACGAGTTAACTGACCATTTCATAAGTGATGTCTGGAATGAATGTAAAAATAAAATAAAACAGGCTCAGAATGAATCTTCTGGTGGTTTTTCCTCTGAAATCTGACCAAACCGTTGACCTAAATGGCACCCCATTATCCTAAAATGTGATTGGCTATCTGCCCAGTGAGATAACTAGCATAACTCGTTCTGAGAATGAATAAATAATGAGACTAAGAGGCTGTTTTTTGTTGTTGTGTGGCCTGTGGCGGCCATCTTTAGTCAGTCGAAGAGCTGGTTCAGCTTCCATCAGGCTGGACTTTGTTAGCTGAGCTCTAGCTGTACTATCATTGCATGTGTAACCGGTCTGGTCTGACACTCAAGTTTGCAGCTCTGCGTTGTGTTGTGGGCGGTGAGGAAGGAGACGAGGACAGCCTCTGCCTTGCTGAATGGGGGGATTTATTCTCTGTGCAAAACACATAAAAAATCAGTACAGCAGCTTCTCATGACCAGCTTTCCACAGCTACACCTTTAAAAAAAATAATGGAACAATACAACAACCTGCATGAAAAACTGCCGTCATGCTCCTTTAGCTTAACTTGAGATCGCTAACTTAGCATGCTACATAAAAGTGCTGCACTGATAAAATAAATAAATAAATACAAACTTCAAAATAAATGTTCAAGCAGCCGGTAATGTGTGTGACCTGCACCATGTAAAATTTGTAACCCTATTTAGCATTTTTGCTGTATTTTAGCACTTTACAAACAGGAACACCGTAATGCTTACCTCTCCTCACAGCGACCGAGGAGGGTAGCACGAATTTACAGGATGTGGCGTAACTGAAAGGTCGAAGGTCACATAACAAACAGAAAGGTCACAGAAACAAGTATAATACACACAAACAAACCCAACAGAGTATGAACAAACATGAAACAGAATTTGGTGAAATATAAACCTATAGCAATTATACATTCACAACACATGTTAGCATGCTAATGCTATCGTTGCATGTTAACATGCTAACGCTGTCATCAGAGTCAGCTTTATTGTCCGTGTGTGTGCACACATGGAAGGAGTTTGACTGCGTTTCATTGCTGAACTGCAGGAGCCTGAAAGTGCTCGTCGTGCAGCTCATTATTATTTTTGGTGTAAACTGCTCATCACGTGACACTAAAGCTCCACTGAAGCCCAGTCGAGAGAGCATTCTGACTGATTTATGCTTTTTGAGTCGGGCAGAGGCTTTTAAAGGCCCGAAGACTGAGACCACTGGTGTAATCAAGTGTTTCAACTTAATTACAGAAAGCATAATTGAACGGCTGAATGAATGAAAACCGCTCCATAATATGGAAGATTTACTGGTGGGTTTTTAAATGTCTTCATGCATCTGTTGTCAGCCTCCATCGTGCTGAAAGGGGAAGATGCTGACTGGCCTGATTTTCAGGCAGTAAATACAGTGATGTACCTCTACTTGATGACACTGAGAAATGAACAGCGAGGATGAAGCCCAGTTTGCAGAAAGGCCTTTCTAATATTCTGCAGACACACTGCATCATTTCAGAGGCGTTGGAGCGGAGCTACAGGGCGACTGACAGACTGGCAGGCTGGTTTCTGTTTTTTCCCCCAGGAGGAAACTTGTCCCTAAGTCAAATTAGATCCGCTGACATCTTCTCAGCCCTGCCTCTTCCCCGCTGTATGTTTGGCTGAGCCTGCAGTACATCTAAGGCCTCAGAAGACGAGTCGTGGGAACGCAGAGCCGAGGAAAACGTGCCGCGCTCTGTCACAGATGGCGCCGCCGAATGCATCTGAGAACATCATGCTCTGCTGAGGAAGCGTCAAATTGAATTTGTTGGAGGAAAACAGGTGTGCTGAGTTAGGTGCTGTCGTTTTAATGTGGCTTCCTGTCTCACACACACACATGCACACACACTCGTGAGCGCACACACACACAGAGCGCAGAGTGTAAATTTTTCATGGAGGTATCAGTAAAAAAACATTTGCTATCAAGCCATTGAGCCAAAGTCTCTGCACAGTATTGTTTCCACCAAAACTTAAAACCTCAGCCAACCAGTGTTTTTGTCAAGAAATTGGAGCAATGGGGGCCGACTGGTACAGTACATTTATTCATAATATAATATAATATAACTTTATTTGTAAAGCACCTTTCATACAAGAAGCTCAGCGTGCTTTAGAGCAAAGAAAGCACACACAGCAAGTGCTTCACATAAAAAGGACTGAATGAACATAAAAACAGGGCCAGAAAATGACTGCAATAATAGTAAAAATACCATAAAAATGAGGATAAAATAGAATAAAGAGAATGCATGACATCAAATCCACTGAAGAGCAATGATAAAATAAAATAGAGTGCAGAAAATCACAAAATACAACATTTTAAAAGAGGTGCATAAGCACAAAAGTTTTGGGCTTGTATCAGGAAGTCGTAGCTAAAGTGAAGAGATCAGTTTTTAGTTTTATTTCTGAAATATTCAGCGAGCTGCCTCCCTGATATCTATAGGAAGTGTGTTCAGAGCGTCAATGAGAAAAGCTGCATCCCCGATTTCTGGAAGTCTGCAACAAAGCAGCAGCAGATGATCGCAGCGCTCTTGAAGACAAATAATAAACAAGGGAGTTGGTCAAAGTCCGTTCAGGTCTTTGTATAAAAAGACCTTAAAATCCACCTGAATGTTACAGGAAGTCAGTGCAGAGCAGCTAAAACTGCACTGATGCGCTCTCTTCTCTTTGTTCTGGTCAATAAAGCTGCAGAGTTTTGAATGAGCTGAAGTCTCTCAGTGGCTGATAAACATCTTTTCTCTCTGATTTATGAACAGTTGTATTTTAGCTCTGTTTCAAATATTTTAATTACTTTTAGTGAGTCAGCACCATTAAACATTCTCCATATTAGTTGTCAAGAAGTGCGAGTTCCCCCGATCTGATTGTTTGTTAGAATAAACTCATTTTCTTCTGCAGGCAGAAGAAAAGGAAACGTGTTGTCAGTCTTCTCCGCTGGTTGATCTAAAGACTCGTCACTCACGCTGACAAGCCGTCACACAGCACAGAGCTGAAGTAATCAGAGCGAAGCTGCAGAAACACTGAAGAAACAGATGGTGAATGATGCTGCCTTTAAAAACCTGCTTTCATTTCCCACCTCAACGTCAGATGAAATAATCCTTCATTGACAGCAGACTGATGTCAGAACAGGCTACTTCCTGAGCTAAACAACGGGGCTGTGAACAATTACTATTTTCATTATTGATTACATACTTTAAAAAATAATTTATTCGGTCAAAATGTCCAAACTGATGTTAATCTAATGCCAGCAGAGCTCAGACAGGACGTCTTCTAACCTCCGCGGTGCTGCCACACAGGTGTTCTGAGTTATTCTGGCTGATTGGAACTTCTCACCGCTGCGAGGGCCAAATTACTGAACCCGACTGTACCTGAGCAGCTCGCTAATCAGCCAGAATAACTCTGAACACCTGTGTGGGCGTGCAGGGCCCTTCACACTGCTTCTTATCCTGAGCAGCAATCAGGTGAAAAACATTTCTGAAATAAGAAAATCTACTTTCTCGTAACGCCCGAGGAGCTGTGACTGGAGGAGTGTTTTTTAGTCACAAATCAGATGAAACTTTCAGCAGCAAATGTTTGAGCTCAAGGCACAGCTAATGTTGCTATGCTAAACTTTGCTTGCAAAGTTAGCAAACATGCACACTGACAACAACAAGGTGCTAAGATGCTAACACTGAGCATGAAACACTTAGCATATTAACCAACTGGAGCAACCAAATTTGCTTTCTCTCTGAGAATGTGATGAAAAGATATCAATCTCATGTCACATGGTTAGCTTAGCTTAGCATAAAGAGTGTGCCAACACGTCGATGGCTCATTTATTTAGCGGCTCTGCAGTCAGAGCCTGTTTAATTCGTTGTTCTTCTGTCTTCCCATGCATGGAAATAAACTAAACTTATAGACCAATGAGCAGAAGCCATCACTGTGTTTGCCTCAAAAACTGTAAAACTAATCTCCTTAATCCACAGATAAAATGTAAAAACAACAGATTTGTTGTAACACAGCGTTCACACAAACATTAAGATGAAGACTGACTGAAGACTGGCAGGATGAAAGTCCAGACAAAAGGAAGTAAGATGACCTTGAGTTGGGATTAATGTTTCTTAAATCAAGATTGATGAAATTAATTCACACGTAAGTAAACAATCACATGAGGCATTCAGTGTTTTTCTTGCAAATTGTTCCATCAGACTCGTAATTAAAGCAGTTTTCCATGTAAGAAGAGACGAGAAGCAAGATTTTAGAAAAAGGGAAGGAAGGGAGAGAACATCACGTGGAGGACAACATGAAACCACATCTTCCCTCCACCTCACACCTTGTTGGTATTCGGAGCTCGAGCAGACGGTTCAATACGTGTCAAGATTAGCACGCTCCCGTGAGTCGGCCAATCACGGTTCACGGTACATGACTTGCCAAACCGAATCACCCAATCCTGTACGAGAGACGAGCCTGAGTGATGAAGCAGCAGTTGGAGTCTGACATCTGTGTGTGTGTGTGTGTGTGTTTTGCTTCCTGTTTGGTGTGTGTGATGTGTGTGTTTTTAAGCTTCCTGACGTGTTTTGCTTTCTCTTTGCATAAATACACTTTTTTTTTTGCATGTATGAGTTAAATATTTTGTGTGTTCTTGTGTGCATTTCTTGGCTCGTTCTGTGTTTTTTTTGTGTGCGTGTGTGTGTTAACGCATGAATGCAGGCTCGTGTGTGTGTGTGTGTGTGTGTGTGTGTGTGTGTGTGCAGCCTATATGTTCTGTATGTGTGTCCATGCTTGCCGCTGTCTGGCTGCAGATGGGATGTGTCACGTGCTGAGCGGACAGGCGTAGTGAGGCGGGGGAGGGGATGTATGGGGGGGTTGATGGGG
>JBBMOE010000054.1:1232667-1327029 GCA_037975065.1 Chaetodon trifasciatus | reverse complement strand
GGGGGTTGATGGGGGGGTGGGGGGGGTGAGGATGGTCATTTTAACATGAGTCAGCTTTCCTCTGACCTTCACCATACGACTGATGTCTGATGTAGCCGGAGGAGGTCCGCTTCAAAAGGCGTTATGAATATTCAGCGTTTCCTCTCTTTCTCCTCCACCAGGCAATCCATCATTCATAAACATGCCTTCACAGCCGGATGGAAGTGTGTGCGTGTCTCTCTGCGTGTGTGTTTCCTATTTTTTGTCAAATGTGCTGATCATAAGTCAGTGTAAAATATCCTCCGGAGGAGTATTGGTCATTTATTTATGAGATAATTCAGGCATATTTAGAATTTGTGCCTTATTTTTGTCATTTTGTCCATCAGTTCTGTCTGTTATGTTAATCTAGCACATTTAAAACTCTGTGATTAAACAAAAAACAACCAAAATTAATGCGTCTGGCTGAATAATGACCTGGAAATGAAATTCAGTATGATTACAAGGACAAAAAGCTCAAAAGGCATCAAAACACGGGCTGAGAGTAGCAGATATGAGCTGCATGTCTCGCATTAAATGAGTTATACAAATAAAGCTTATTATTATTGTTCTTCTTCATCTATTTCTTATGACGTTCTTCTGGCTAACACGTTAGCAGACACTGACACGTTATTAGCATTAGCATGTTTGTGTGTGCTGATGAATCTAAGTCCGATCTTTCCTGTTTTCAGCTCTGTTTTTGGTCTCCACCACCTTCATAGAGCTGCAGATTAGGGCGATATCTGAGCTGTAAAGCGACGCTAATTGTCTCTTAGGCTTCATCTTTTCAGGAAGCCACAGATGAAACATCCCAGCAAAGATTTTAACGTCTTGTTCTGCTGCCCAAATCTGACTGTGTGGTGAAACATCACAGGAGGGGAAAGGAAGTGTGTGTGAACTGCTTTCAATGTCTTGTGGGATTCGTTTGTCAGCAGAGTAACAGCATGTGCTTACAGATGTACAACTGTGTGTGTGTGTGTGTGTGTGTGTGTGTTCCAGGGTTGCATTTGCATTCTCTCTCATTGCATCGAGCGCTGCTGCAGCGGATACATTAGCTCAGTGGAAAAGCTAAATCTGTCCTCTCATCAGAGGACATCAGAGCAGGAGGTGGAGACGCTGCCGCCATCGCTGCGTCTCCAAGACAAAAACCATAACAGCACCTCAGAGCAGATAGTACCAGTCTGTACCAGGAGATGAAAAGGTACTGATCCCCCTCACCTTCATTTCCAGCCTCACTTGACACAGGACTGGATGTGCAGGTGGAAGCTATTTGCTATTTGCGCCCATTTTCAACCCGTATTGTCCTCCAGGCAGGTGAGACAGGTGATGGTGTCCATTTCTCGTGCTTGGTGAACAGATGCTTTTACCTTATAGGTTAAAAATGATCGTCTTAGAGGATGCTGTCAGCAACAGGACTTTCATCAAGACACTGTTCTTCAGAGGAGGGAAGGAAATAAAGGCAGCTTTCAGTGTGTGTGTGTGTGTGTGTGTGTGACTGGGCGTTTCCCTGCAGTCCTGCCTCACCTGCACCTGCTCCCAGCCCCAGTCAGCCACCACAGCTGCAGCCAATCCGCACTGATCAACCACAGGATAAAACCTGAGTGTTTGTCGGTCTCGTTCTCGCTCACCTGCTAACTTCTCTGAGCCGCTTCCCTTTGTCTTCATGGCTAAAACTATCAGTCAGGGTCGTCTCCTCCTGTCTCCAATCTGCTACCTCCATCCAGCTCGTCCACCACCTGACTCACGTCGCCTACCTGCCTGCTGCTCATCCAAATTTTTGTGATAATAAATCCCTTTTACCTTTCCAATACTCCTTTGTCTGTTCATATCAGACCTCAACACTTTCAAGGAAAGTTCATTTTTCCAAATTAGTACATAATTCTTTCCCCTTCTGGGAAAGTTAGCTTCAGTGTCAGTTACACTTTTTGTCAAGCTGACAGAAAAATGTCGAGCTGCAAAGCAACAAATGTTGAAGAGATCGTTGTATTGATGAGCTAATTTGATGAAGGACGAGGAGAAACAAAGACAACAAGAAGCCAAACCAACATCTGAGCTTTAAGTTTTTCAGCCCGGATGCATCAAACTCAGAGCGACGGCGAAGCGGCCGCTCGGTGTCCGCTGGGATGGAACACAGAGTGGACGCGTCCTCGGCGGACAAACAGGCGAAGAAGAAGCTGAGTCATGGTCCTGGCCATGGAGCCGCTGTCAGGCCTCGTGTGTGTTATGGTTTTGCAGCGTGGGTGGCGTGTGTGTGTGTGCAGGCGCGCGTGTGGTCTGATTGAATCTGTGCTCTGTGTGTGTGTGTTTGTAGCATGTGTGACAGGAGATGAGTGTGTTTTTGTCATGTTTATGCATGTGTCTCTAAATGGGACATGGAAATGAGTCTGAGTCTGAGAATGTGTGTTTTATTACCACGTCTGTTTCTCTAGCGTGTGTTGAGTGTTTTTTTTTTGTGTGTGTGTGTGCACGTGTGTGTGTGTGTGTGTGTGTGTGTGTGTGCGTGACATGGATAAGTCCTGACAGCATGCAGAGAGCTGGCACACGGCTGTCCTCTCCACCCATAGTCCTGTCTGACACGGTGAACATGTCCTCACTTCATGTCTGTATTCCCCAGTGAGACTCAGGACGGCACACACACACACACGCACACACACACGCACCCACACACACACAGTTCAGATGCTGCAGAGCCAAACAGAAACCCTGGGACGAAGTGACAGAGCGTGGACTGTAGACTGTCCTGTTCGATTCCCACATCACCGTCTCAGTGGGAGCATTGCTCTAATGGAGACGGGCATCTCTGGTGGAAAAACAAACCCAAAAAGTTGAACCTGGATTTGAAGAGAGACGGGTCGGGGGAAAAAGGCCTGCTGATTGGACGGATTAGATCACAGCGTAAAGACGACTGACAGCCGGGCTGCCGTCACGTCACAGATTAGAAACGTTTCCTCTCAGCTGCTCACGCTGTCACTGTCTACAGTCTGAAGTGGGTTATGTGATGATGTTTTTAATATTTGACCTCAATAACATGAAATACTTGTTATTAAAAATGAATGAGTTTGGCCCCTGAGAGGCCCCTGAATGAGCTCTCTCAGTCTTTGCTTACTTGGGGAAATGAACATGTTACAGATGCAGCAGAAAACAAAGCAGTGATTAAACTCCATCAGTGGACTTTGTGTTACTGGTTTCCATAAATTCCATGATGTTTTTTCATGCACAAACCAGCTGAAAATGTGCTTTTGTGTGTTTCTGTGTAGGTTTAACGGAGCGGCCCGGTTCTTGGTCGCACTGTCAGGTTGTTGGAACCACAGCTGTTACTAAACATCTGGCAGTGGAAGGCTGTGACACACCACACCACACCTGGTTTTGTTGGAGACCCCACTCATGTTTAGACAGCCAGCAAACATTACATTACAAACATTCATATTTCAGCTGTTTGTTGCTTTGAGACCAAAGCCTGTTGTGCATTTGGTAAGTTAAACTGAGCCTGAGCAGCAGTGCTTGTTTGTGTTGTCAGTGCTGGACTGCACCTGGACATTAAAACATTTTCATCATTTATGTTCTTTTTAAACTGTTTTAATGCAGCAGGTTAAACACAGCTCAGTCCAGACATTTAATACGTGTAAGAATAAAATAAACAACATATTCCATTTATGAAATTTATGTTAATGCACCCTCTTTAATCCTCTTTAAACAATTCAGGTGTTGAATAAGCTTCATTTTTCACCAATGAATTCTAAAGTGAGAACCTTCTCATGAAGCTGGAAAACTGAGCAGGAAACACCAGAAACATCTGAACACGAGTTCATGATGATAAATAATGAATTTTCTACCAGAAG
Organism: Chaetodon trifasciatus; assembly: GCA_037975065.1. Lineage (NCBI taxonomy): Eukaryota > Metazoa > Chordata > Actinopteri > Chaetodontiformes > Chaetodontidae > Chaetodon > Chaetodon trifasciatus. The sequence continues at coordinate 1,323,175 of JBBMOE010000054.1, read as the reverse complement.
TTCTTAAAACTCAGGTGCCTTTCACTGACGTTTGGGCCATGTGAGGATTTTTAGATATGCTAGTGGCACGGCTCAACGTCAGGCTTCATGACTGTGGAGATCTGCTGACTTTTCCTCTAGCGCCACCATCAGGTCACGACATTTCCATCAGTCCAACATTTTGTGTTTAAAGCTAACCAGCAAACCTAATGATGTTCTCTTTGCATGAACACCCACTAGACATCGAACCTGTCGTTTTTAGCATGTTAGCATTCTGATGTTAGCATTTAGCTCAAGGCGCAGCTGTGCCTCAGCACAGCCTCACGGAGCAGCTAGCATGGAGACGTTCAGTCCAAGTGTTTCAGCTCAGTGAAATAAGAATCAGCATGACTCAGATAAAACGTGTCCAGACGTCGGTGAAGTCGCAGAGGAGCAGCTCAAGAAGCTGCTGAGCGCACACAGACACCGAAACGATAACGCTTCAGAGGACAAAATCTGACAAGAGAGAAGTCGTTTTCGCCTCCAGCTGGTGAAAACGTGAACGTCTCCTCCAGTGAAACCAGCTGTTAATTGATTGTGAAGAACCTTTAAGAGGAAAAGTGACGTTCGGAGCGTGCTTACGTCCTGCTGTGTTCCATGTCGCTGCGCCTCGCCGCTGTTTCCGGCCTGAACGCTGAAGGGCACAATCTGTTAAACCCTCTCAGTGTTTTTTCCTTAGTTTACTGATTTTTACCGTTGGGATGTGACTGAATGTTCCAATATTAAACCGTACAATCTGACATTTAAGTCCCATCCCATTGCTGTTTGATTTGGCGAGCAGCAGAAGTCAGTGACTCACATGTTTCCATCATATTTATAACTAATACAGCTGGTCGTTGAGGCTTCCTGGACGATCCTTCTGTACATTTTGTGTGCAGCCGCAGAGTCTTCAGCGCTGTCCAGCTCTGTCGGGGCTGTGCGGTGTAACTGTCTTGTAAAGTGTCAGCAATAATTAACCAAGTCTGTTTCTGCATGCAGCCTTTGTACGCGGTGATTAAAGCGATTCTGCAGCTGATCAAAGACGAGAACGATCAGGGAGGAAGAGGCCAAAGCATTACAGTCCTTCCTTTTATCCTCTCCTAAACTTCCACTGTTCAAACTTCCTGTGACATCTGTGCACGCTGAATAATCTCACAGATAAGAAGCTCTCCTCTCAAACCAACACTGCGGAGACGATGTGGTAAAAAAGCCTTTGAATAAAACATTTCCGAGCAGTCGACCTGGATACTCAGACGCTGGTTCTTATCAGAATCAGATTAAACAGAAAACTTTGCACAGATTCTAAACAAATTATTGGTCTTCAGCGGAGTTTATTCTCAAAATGATGACTTTCAAATCCCGTAATCATGAGTTGGCATCTTATAACTACAAGAAAACAATCTCATAATTAACACATCTTTGTCTCAAATGCACTTACACATAATCCTTCCCATCATGCAACATATAATCCGTGATAACAGCTGTTTGACTTTAAGAACACACCTACAAAGCTGCTAAATGCTCCAAAATCTGCAAAACAAACACTAAAAACATTTTTATTCCTGTTGAAATATTCACTCACAGCAACTAAAGAGTGCTTAAACTGTTGATGGCAGACAAATCAAAGAGGCTGGTTTAGTTTAAGAAAACCAGCAGTAGTATACTTCAGTGTATTACATAACTGAAGTACAGAAAAGTCACCACAAGTACACTTTTACTGTTTAATTTAAAGTATGTTTGACGTGTACTTTTAAAAAGAGTACTTCTAAATAGAGTTCTGCTTGGTGAATGAATATACTAATTCTGAAATACTTAAAGTGGTATTTCAAAGTACCTGTAAAAAGTGAAAATGAAACCACAGATAGCAGCTGGTTAGCTTAGCTTAGCTTAGCTTAGCTTAGCATTAAGACTAGAGACAGGTGGAAACATCGAGCCTCGCTCGGTTTGGAGGGAAGCGAGTCCGCCGACCAGCTCGTCTGATTCACGCTTTATGTCTTTTTTTGTTTAATCTGGACAAAAACCCAGTAAAAACAAGAATTTTCCACTTTTTCTCGGCTTCCTGGATCTTTGACAGCTTCATATTTACTGTGCAGACATTAAAGTGGCATCGATCCTCTCGCCTAACTCCCAGCAAGAAGGCAAAAAACAAATTCCCCAAAACATCAGACTATATGTTTTACAGATGCACCAGCCACAACAACTGTAGTGACCACATAAGACCACGGAGGAGATATTCATCCCTGCAGCTCATTGATCTCTGCACACTTTGTTCAGCTGCTGTGACCTCCAGCTCGTATCATGTAAGCAGCTCTTCATCAGGCTGAACTGATGAACAAACACCAAACAAATCCAACTTTCTGGCACTCAGAATACTCTTTGCTGTCAGGTGAGAGTGTGCACACTGCAGTTATTTATACCTTCTATAAACCATCTTCACTGCGTCCTTGTTAATTTTCCCATGACGGGGGATTCCCCGCGGCGAGGACGAGAGCCGACATATTAAAGCGCAGCGGGGGAAGAAAAGATTAAAAGTAAAAACTGTGGATGAAAGGTGACGTCGTGCCTTCAAACATCACTTGTGTGGTTTCAGCTCACATCAGATCCTCCGGCTGAGCCTTTTGACAGGAAGCATCCGCACACTCGGAGGAGAAATGGTTTTCTGTCTCTGTTATTTCTGACTTCAGATGTGGTTACTGCACAAAGTTGCTTCTCTACGCAGCTGCTTATTAGTGACTGCGAGATGTTTGCCTGACGGTGTAATTCTGCAGGTGAAAATCAATCACTCACCTTGTACAAACTGGCTGAGTGATCGTCTCTAATTTGCCGTCGGGGCGGGGCGAGTCCCGACCTGCTCGTCCCTGGAGTTTACGGAGGAATCAGACCTGCCCGGGCCTGATCGTAACGAGGCTGCTGCTCGTTAAAGCCAGGGGTAAAGGGGTGGGGGGGGGGCAGGCATGCACACACAGCAAGAGGTGATCAGCACAGGGCTTCACATGAACTTGATGTCATGCAAGCGATGGATTCCATCAGAGCTCTTCATAAGACCAACAGGAAACCCTTCAAAGCGCTTTACATACATTTTGTACACGAGTCACATTCTAGAAGGTTTTTCATCCGGTCTTGAAAGTGTTCAGATATCAAGTGCATCAAAACTGTTACTGACTTAATACTTTGGTTTATGACAAAATCCCTCAAAAACCAACGACTGTTAGCCTCAGCTGTGCTTTGTATCACTGCTAATTTCCAAATGTTAGCCGGCTAATATGCTAATTCAAAATGAAGAGCATGGTAAACATTATACCTGCTAAATATCAGCATTGTCATTTTGGCACGGTGGAGCAGTGGCAACACTGTCGCCTCACAGCTAGAAGGTCCCGGGTTCGATTCCCATCTGGGGCGCTGTGGGCGCTGGGGGCGTGTCCTCCACCATGCCTTCAGTGCCCGCTGCCCCTTATGTCGAGGAAAAGGGCCTTTCTGTGTGGAGTTTGCATGTTCTCCCCGTGTTCACCTGGGGGATCCTCCATTAAAAAAAACCCACTGAAAACATTCAAGAAGATCACCACCTGACCAATGGTGACAAAAGAAACTGGGTCCCCGGGCGCCGCTCCTGGTCTGCCGCAGAGGAAGGACTTCCAGGATGGGTTAAAAGCGGAGAAATAATTTCACAAGAAGCATGGCGTGTGCATGTAGTGTGCATTGTGTTGTGTGATGTGATTAATAAAGTATGTCTCTTCTTCTGCTTCTTCTTCTTCTTCTTCTTCTTCTTCTTCTTCTTCTTCTTGAGCATATTAGCACACGGATGTTAGCATTTAGCTCAAAACACAGCTGTGCTGAGGTCCAGTCATACAGAGCTGCTAGCGTAGCTGCTGACTGTCAAAGAGACAAAGTATTAAGCTCAATAAACCTCATTAATTATTAATGTAGACCCGGGCTAAACAAAGTGCAGTATCAAAAGAGATAAAACAGGAATAATCAGCACTGTCAAGAGAAGACACATTAAAGGAAGAATAATAAATCCATAAAGCAAACACAAGAAAGAGCGTGAGACTAAAAGAAGCAGGATTAAAAGTGATAACATTAAAACAACACGTTAAAAGTGTGTTTAAAGAGGAGATTTAAGAGATACGCTGCGTACAATTTACTGCTACGTTGACTCAGCATGTGAGATCTTATCCAGCAAAAGCTTTGTTCATTTATATCAAACCAGAGCCCATCTGATCCCAGAGCAGCTCGCTCACCTCCCACTGCCTGAGAATAATGAAGACATACAGAATTAACTGGGTATTTCCCTACACAGCGAGCGATGTTGTTTTTATTACCCAATTAAGGAAAGTTTCACTAAATTAGATTTGTAGTTGGACTCCTGTGCTTGTGCATTCAGCTCACATGCGCCATCGTTTCACTTTACAGCAGGGTTTCAGCCAAGAAGACTGATTGCTGTGCTGCAGTGATGATGGTTGCAGAGGCAGGGTGGTCTGGAGCGAAAAAGCAGGAGGTTAGCGGTTCGGTTACTGCAGCACGCTCTGTGTTTGAGTGCTTTTGAGCAAGACGCTGAACCTCCAGGGTGCTTCAGTGCTGGTTTAGCATCAGTGCTTCCATGTGCAGCAAGTCGAAAATGTTGTACAAATAGACGAAAGTACACCATCTTTCATTACTCAGTCTTTTTTTTTAATAACAACATTAGTCTCAAGGTGCAGTTTATTAGCCGAGACCAGGCTTCATCTTATTTCAGCCCAGTTAGCGCAGCGCTTTCATTACATCTGCTGTGAGACTTTGTTATATTACCCCGCTGATAAAATCAGCTTTCTTTTGAAATGCAAAACTGTCTCATTTTGAAAGAGCGCGGCTTTAATGACTCTGTGTTTGTGAGAAAACACAGAATCTGAGCGGTACAAGGTTTCCAGGCGGCGGCGGCAGCGGCGGCGGCGGCAGCAGCAGCAGCAGCAGCAGCAGCAGGCTAACACACAGTAAGTAAATTATGACGAGGGAGGATGTGTTTGCTTGTTGTCTGCTGCATTACAGAATTACAGATGAGGTAATTGAGTGTAAGAGGAAGCTGTGTGCGCTGAGCAGTGTGTGTTATATTAGAAAGCCATTTGGAGAACAGCCGATGGTGATTTAATCAGGGAGGGAAGGTGATCTGAGGATGTGCTTTGGCATCGAGTCGCCGCACAAATTTGACTTTGTCATGTGGAAAAACACATGACGGCTTTCATGTTTGCGCTTTGACGGAAGATTCACTGATCGTCCTGATTTCATTAACTTTTTCCCGGTGTTGTATTTTTAGTGTTCACGATCATGATCATGATTAACCTCGACCGTACTGTAGGATCATGAGCAATACGTATCCCTTACCCTCCAGCGTAGTAGAAAAAAAAAAAAAACAGGATTGAAAATAAATTGAAAAAATTTTGCGAACACATTCAAACTCAAAATTAAAAAAAAATCCACAAAGCATTATAGTACAGTTCACGTAGAACGCATTAGCCATGCAAATGAGCTGTGTTTAAGATAAGATAAGATAAGATAAGATGTAACTTTATTGATCCCACACTGGGGGAAATGATGTTGCCACAGACAGCAGTAACAGCAGGAGTAAAGAACAGAGAAGGAGACCAAAGAGACCAAATGGACAATAAAAAGGAGGAACAAATAAAATCACCTGTATTTATGTGCATTATATACAAAAAGTGCACAGAAATAAAGTCGCCTTGTCTTCATGGAAACTCTTGGATTGCAAAATGTAATCAAAGCCAGTTTTTAGGCGACAGGGCTGTGCAGTGTTATGATTGGCTCCGGTGTTTTCTCTCGTAGGTCTGACGGTGTTTTTCTTTCCTCCCTCTCTGTCAGCAGGCTGAGCGCGAGAGAGAGGCGGGTCTGATCTCCTCAGGTGCGAGCTTCATTGGACACACCTGCGCCTCATCAGCTAATCAAGCGGCTTCTTAAGCCAGCTCCAGTTTGACTCCTGTGCCGGACTGTCCTCTGTGCTCTTGCCATACCAGTCTTGCTCCTGTCTTCTCTCTGCTTGTCTCCGGTGTTCTTTGTTTGCTGTGTGCTTCTCTAGTGAGTTTGCTCCTGGACACTTTTAGTTTTTCAGCCTCCTGAGTGAGTTATCGCCCTTGTGCTGCTACTTTTCCCGCAGTGGTGTTTTTGGTTTCTTTTACTTTGAAGGAGTTCTCCCTGTTAAGGTGATTTTCTGTTCATCAATAAACGCTTTTTGTTTCTGACTCTCCAACTGGGCCCAGGCTCTTCCTGTCCCCACGTAACAGTGCAGCTGTGTGAACCTTTGATTTTATGCTGCAAATAAAGTCTTTGGTGGCCAAATGGAAAGCAGGTGCACACCTTTGGTACCTGGCAGATTAGTGCCTGATGTCTCTTTTCAGGATTAATTAATATATTTAAATACTGCTTCAATAAATGCTTTGTCTGCATCAGCTTATTTTGATTGTGTCTAAACTTTCAACTTGAGACTAGAGTCTGTCTTTGTTCAAAAGACTCACGTATGAAGGACTCGAGATTTGACTTGAGACTCGCTCTGAGAGACTTGCAACTTTACATGGACCTGTCTCAAATACTTAGACACTTGACTTGGGCACGTCTTGACAGACCTTGACTTAAGACTTGGCTTGGTCTTGTCTTGCTAGTCCTTCTCTAGTGGCTTGGCTTTAACTTTTGTCAAATTACTTGGACTTGTCTGAGCTGACCTTTCCTCTAATGACCTGAGTCCTACCTTGTCCATTTCTTAAATGACTTGACTTGACCTGGACTTGTTCCAAACACTTGTTCTTGTCTCAGAAAACTTGACACTTGACTTGGACTTGTCTGCTTTGGGGTTGATTTTTGACTTGGTCTTGTCTCAAAGGACTTGACATGGTTTTGTCTTGATAGTCTTTTACTTGTGACTTGATTCTAACTTTTCTCAAAATAATTGTGACTTGAACTTGTCTGGACTGACTGTGACTCGACTTCAATTTGACATGGACTCGTCCTAAACACCTGTACATGTCTACCTGTACATGACCCGACCCAAAAGCAAGCTGTCTGAATTTTAAGGATTCTGTTAACGAGCATCTTTAGCTTCAGGGGTGTGTTTGTGTGTGTGGGGCTGTCTGATGAGGACGGAGACACTGTGGGAAAGTCAGTGTTTGTTTTTTTTTTTTTTTTAAAGGTGTGTGTGTGTGTGTGTGTGTGTGTGTCTGCACCTGCGACCGTGTGTGTGTGTTTGTGTGTTTGTGTGTGTTGTCTGACTGAGAGCGGCCGAGTCAGTCTGTGTCTTATTTTCCTGTCGGAGTGACGACTCTCTCTCTAAGACGTCTTTGTCTTATCTCATGTTGACTCACCGTACACCTCGACCACAAGGTGTTTCCACCTGGGTTACACACACACACACACACACACACACACACACACACACACACACCCCCCTCAGACATGACACCATCACCTCAGCAGCTGCCTCATCGGGGGGAGAGGGGAAAATGAGAAAGAGATAAAAGAAGAAAGACATTTGAGGACAGAGTCATCAGAGAGGAATGAATGGAAACTATGCTTTGTGTTTGTGTGTGTGTGTGTGTGTGTGTGTGTGTGTGTGTGTGTGTGTGTGTGTGCGCAGGCTGGTCCTTGTCCCTGGTTACTTGCATGATAATTACCTGAGCAGCTTTGTGATTTCACTCACAGCAGAGCCGAGCGTCACAGCGGCGGCGAATGACGAGCGACTGGGACTTGTAAAAAGCAGAAACTCGTACAGGCACACAAACTGAAATGCAGAGTAGCACACAGAGGACTTTGTGTCCTGCTCTGCCTCCCGCCTGCGAGAACAGACGCAGGCTTTTAAGTGCTCGGTCACATCAGAAAGCAGCAAAGCAAAATGCCTTCGAGAATCCTAAGGATTATAGGCAGCACCGCGGGCTAGCTAGCGAGCTATATAGCACAAAAGGTAGCCAACTGAAAATAAAGCAGATTAAAGCTCACACAGTTACACCATCTATCCAGTACTTCACTGCAGCTGACGGCGGACTGTCCCGCAGGGTCTGACACTGCACTGTTTGTTTCAGCAGAGATAAAATGTGTGACAATGAATAGGCTAAACTTTTATCCACCTTCACTTTGGACTCAGGCGACACTGTTAGCGTTGGGTGTGTTACGGGTCCATGAAGTGAACCTGCATCGGTGAAGATCACCAAAGCTGAACTGGAAAACAAAGCTAAGAGGAACAGGTTGTTTGCATGCGACATCACTCTTTTGATGTGGCGCGAACTGCAGATGGAGGGCAGGAGGTGATTTTCTGCATAGGAAGCACTATCACACACTGAAAATGCTGTTTTGTGTCATTTACGGTTGCTCAAATTGATGAAACTGAGAATCTAGAAGGAGCTTTTATTGGGTACCAAAAGTTGTTGCTCATAACGGTGAAAAATGCAGGAAATTGAGCAAAAAACACACTTCCAGCAGACACTGAGCAACATTGTGATTCATCTGGAGTCAAGTTTGTGTGACCTGAATTCAACATTCACCCTCTTTTTGCTCTTTTTTTGGTCTCCACCAACTCCTGAGGGAAACATCTGCTCTTCAGCTGCTAGCTGCTAACCGTGTCTCTCCTTTGGCGGCAGGTTGTCACGTCATTAGCAGAGTTTTCAGTACAGTGATTTAGTCCTTCCCACCAAACCCACGAGGTTGAACGACAGCAGAAGGAGTCGTTTGCCCAAGACCCCGGTCCTTCTCCAGGTGACTCGTCTTCTCAAAGACGCCCCTCACACAGGCTTCAGAGACAGCTGCATATGCATCCAACATACTAGCGTCCCACTGAGGAATGACTCCCCGCTGTTTGCCATCGTGCCACTCATCTGTATGAGAACATAATGAGCCTGAAGCTCTGCGGTCACACGTGTAAAACACACCTTTGCATTCAAAGTTATTGGAAATTCATCACAAGTTGTAGGATTTCCTGCACGATTTCACCATCAGAGGGAACATATCAACACATGTCGTTTGTAAAACAGCCAATAAGAACACCGTCTCTCTGAAACGGCCTCTGATTGGCCAAAGTCTCCCATCATGGACTAAACTTTCTAAAGCCTGGAAGCCAAGAGGAGGTGACGTCAAAGAAAAGCAGGTTTAACGTAACATTACCGCCACCATTTCAACGAGGCAAATGTTATCAAAAACACACAAAGAATGACCAACGTCATCATCATTTTCATGGCATCTTTGGCACAGTTTCAGTGATCTGTCTTTGCAAAACGTGGCTCGAGTTTGTGCGATTAAATCTCAGCTGACGGCGAAAATACGATTGAAAAGTTAAAGAGGCTAACAGTAGCCGAACGGCCTCTGTGACAAAAAACAAACATTTTGTCCCAAAGATATGAAACAAAAACTGGTTCCCACAGGGACAGCACACACACACACACACACACACACAGAGCAGTGTAATCGAAGGGGATGTCCTCTGTCCCATTGTGCCTCCACTCTGTGAAGTTAAACAGAACAATCCACAACAGAGTCGGAGCCCACAGCATCTGCCTCCTGTGTTTATGGTAAACAAAGGTTACAGCGCGCGCACACACACACACACACAGAGTCACGCATGCAGAATGTCACACACACAGCAGCACATGTAATTAGACTACACACACACACTCAGCCCACCTACAAACAGATGTGTTGGGGGTGAGTCACACACTGGGAGCTAATGCTCTCCCACACTAACCAGAGCTGCTGTGTGTTGTGTGTTGAAGACACAGATCACACCACAGCGCTGCTGCTGCTGCTGGTGGTGTGAGTCTGTCGGCGCCTCAGGTCATCGCTGCACATTTGGTCAATACACAGCCGTGTAGATCGTCTGTGCACACAGGCAGCGAGAGTGACGTGAGCAGAGGAGGAAGTCAGGTGACGTCTAAAGAGCAAGAAAGGCCACATATGGAGGAGGTAGCATTTGTGCCTAAACAAGACAAACTGCCATCATCTCACAACGTTAACGATGAAGGTCGAGCTCATCGCCGGCTCTCCTCGACGGTCTTCTGTTATTCAGTCGTTCAGGTCGACTGAGGACGTGTTTTATGATTGGACATCAAGATGAAGTGGTTAAGATGGAGAAGCGTTTTAGAGATGTTGTTCGACTGCACAGCTGTCAGCGACGTTGGCGAAGGAGTGAAAGAAGCAACAGTTAGCTTTAGCCTGACTTCAGGTTTCCTGTTTTAAAGCATCCTTAGCTGATTTCTTCTTCACGGCGTCTCATCTGTTCCTGATTTGTCATCACTGAATCTGTTGTGTTTTTACAGCTTCTTAATCGCCCCCGGCTCAAAGCTTTGTTGGCAGCGTGCTGAGCTGAGTACCGACACGCAGACTGACCTCATCAGGAAAAGAGGGAATCTCCGTCATCGCAGGTGATTTACAGCATTAATCATCTATCCGTCGTTCATAAATCGCACCTGAAGGCCGATCATCACCTGAGGTATTAGCAGAATGACACACGGCCTTCTCTCGTCTGTGTCCACCTGGAGCACTGAGTGCAGGTGTGGCATCAAGTGTGTGTGTGTACGTGCACACATACACACACACGCTGGACTAGCATTGGTTAACCATTTCTTATATCTACTTTAATTACAAACATTACAGTTTCTTACTTTTGTGAAATCTTAAAATCTTTATTAAAAAAGATGAAAAGTCTGGTGGCATCATACTGATATAATATAACGCTTCCATACTTGAATCTTTATGCAAATGAAGGCCCGCCTCTCACAGGGCAGGTAGCCAATCATACTTCAGGATGATGGAGTGACGCTTGGGGTGGCCAATCAGACTTCAGGCCCCTCCTGGACACGCTGGAGTAGACATGTTGTGTCTTGTTACTGTGGCTGTACAGTGGTGGTGGTGGGATGTATCAAAGTACATTTACTCAAGTTCAAAATCAAAGTATTTGTACTTGTACTTAAGTATTAACATTTTATGCAACTTCTACTTCACTACATCTCAGAGGCAAATGTCATACTTCTTACTCCACCACATTCATCTGACAGCTTTCGTTACTTTTCAGATTACAGTGTTTGAGCCCCTCCTGTCCAGTGAAAAGCTCGTATCTCCAGATGTTTGTGCTGAACTGAAGGATGAAGAGTTCCTTCATGTCTTCTTCAGCTTAATAAACTCTTTAAAAAGCTTCTTGGATCAGCTGAAAATGCATCATCACAAAGCTGAAAACAGCCTGTTTATTTCTGAGCTTGTCAAACTTTTTGGAGATACGTGGTTCTCACAGGACGGCCACGCTGCAAACATATGGTGATCTTATAGAATTTGATGCATTTCTGCAGATTAAAGCACCGACAGGATGTAAAGCAGCTCAAGCTGAAACATCTACAGCAGTGAAATACAGCAAACACATGAATGCAGCAGCAACGTGGTACTCTTCATACTGAAGTACATTTTTCTGATAATACTTACGTACTTTTACTGAAGTGAGGTTTTGAGTTCAGGACTTTCTACTCATTTAAATGATCTGAATACTTCTTCCACCACTGTTGTAGCGAGACAGAAAAACACTGTGAAGCGCATAAAGCAGTAGAAATACACACTTCAGGGATGAATACATGAACATACGGTAAACACTCATCTGTCTGTCATCGTCAGAGAAACCAGCTTTCACACAAATGTTTGTGTTTGCTGACAGGAAAATGCAAAAAGCATCCTGTGGATCAGCTAACAAGCATCAGGAGACCACTAGCTTGTTAGCTGCAGGCCTGCAGAACCTGTCGGGGGTCCCGTGTACGTGAGATAAAATAAGATACGATGGGATACGATTAACTTTATTGATCCCTGAAGGAAAATTCAGTCACCGCAGCAGCCGACAACAGACGAGGAGATTGGACAACGGAGAGCAGAAAGCTAATAAGAACTGAAATATAAAACCTAATAAACCCTGAAAATAATATCCATGATGAGAATCTTTCTGTGGTGGTAATATCACGTCTCTCCCAAATGAGTAAAATGGGATTTGTTCCATGATTGCAATCAACAGATTATCACACACCTAGCCAGAAAGTACAGGTGTCACACCCACTTCAAGTCATCAAAAAGGCAAAACAAATGAGGCGACGGTGAACGTTTCGTCCCCCACGAATGACTCACTGCTCCTCAGGACAACAAACACGCATGCTGGAAGTGTTGGTGGGTGGGAAGCAAGTTATTTTTCACAGTCTGATCACCGGTTTCGGCAATTTCACAATCAAATAAATAAGCATTCGAAAGACAGATCACATCATAAGAAAGCACCTCTCAACCTGCTCGCTGTTGTGTTGCTCACATTTGTTCTTTAAATCTCAGCGTGAGTTCACAGTTACTCACGTTCTTATCGCCACATCAAACTTGTGTTAATGACTCATTTTCGCTGGAAAACAAACTGTTTATTTAACCTTCTTGCCTTTTTCAGACAGCGTGTCGTCCTCAGGGATGTTTAATGTTCAGAGGAACGACACGGTGAACCCAGTATGGACCATTTTAGGGGCAGCCCTGAAAAAAAAAACATGGTTTAGTCTCAAAATTTAATGTTATTTCAGGGAAATTCAGCTAAATATTAAATATGAGAATAAAATTCAATCTTAAAATCTCTACATCCACATCTTGATGATGTTGAGATGCCTAAAAAAAACAAAAACAACCAATCACAGCCTCCTCATCTGCTGGGATTTGTTACAGCCGCCGCCCTTTAGGGACCAGCGAGCTGACTGCATCACCTAAATGGAACGCAGCCATAATTAATGTTATCAGTTACAGGTGTGCTTTACCTGCAGCAGCAAAGGCTCGTCTACCTTTTGCCATCGTGACAGAAGTTACCTTAAATAATTTCACATTACACCGTCTTCTTTAGTAAATCTTTATCGACAGTTTGACCCTCTCGAGCTGAGCCGGACTCCCTCTGGAATGTCTGCACTCTGATTGGCTGAAAGTAACGGGGGCTATCAGTGAGTCGGCGGGTGTTTCCATTCAAATCCCCGCCCACATACGAAGCGTGTATATCTGTGGCCGAGGTCAGAGGTCGGCCGGCCAGTTACTCGGCCTTCTCCCGCCTCCTTTTGTCTCCTCTTGTTGTGCTGTGACACATCTGCCGGGCCCCCGGCCGCTCCTCCTCTTTATTGGAGCAGCGGAGCAGAAGGCAGGAGAGGAGGAGGAGGACGACGAAGAATAGAGCCCGTGCCTCCACACAAGACTCCTGATACACACTCCATCTGGCCCGTGCCTCAACAGATGCTCCTGACAGAGAACTCCTACACACACACACACACACACACACACACACTGAACAGAGACCTCCTACACAAACATACATTACGTACGTGGAAACACACAGGTACCGTACACACACACACACACGTACTGCAAATGCAAACACATGCAAACTGATACACACATCCTAAAAAACACACACGCTTTTGCAGGTACACACACACACACACACACACACACACACACACACACACACACACACACACACACACATACACACTCCTTGTGCCTGCAGGTTTGTCCTTTTCATACCTCATAAGTCAATCAGTCCCTCCCACTCAGGCAGGAAAAGCAATTAAAGCGGTTCACAGTCGGCTCCCCTTCCTCCTCCACCTCTCGCCAAAACACCATTACCTCCTCCCGCCCCTCGCCTCCCTCGCCTCCCCTCCCTCCCTTCATTCTGTCGCCTCCTCCACATCCCGGATCGCAGGCATTATTAGAAACCAACAAAAGGCCGCTATGCAAAGCCGGGGCCTCTTAGCCATGTCTGCTTATTGTGGTCGCACACTTCTCCTGCACATTCCTGCAGACGTGAAGGCACATGTGCGCAGACACCGGCATCGATTAGCATTAATAGGTTCAGACAGGGGTTTGAAATCTCTTTTAAAGCGTCACATCATGAGCAGCAATTAACACCCGGCATCCATCCTTTTCAGTGGCTAACCATACAGACGGGATGTGAATAGTATTTTTTTCCTTTCACACCTCAATCAAATGAGTTGCTCAGTGAGACTCCAAGAGCAAAAAACAACAAACACGGAGAGCCGGCAAGAGAACGAATGCACGTCTGTGAGTTTATTACTGAAAAATACATGAATTTCTAAGTTTGCTTTAATTATTAAACAGCAGATGAAAGTTTTAAGCTGCAACGCTGAACATTTTTAGTGGAACGACGGGTCAAACGATAGAGGACACGGCTCAGTTATCAAATCATCACCTGACTGCTCTTCCCCTCAGCGCCCTTCAGCTCGTCGCTTCGGCAGCTGCTTTCAGATAAAAATCATCTGTGAACTCCTGACCAAACCAGGCTAATTCAGTAATACGATGACGCAGGTAAAAGAACCATTTGTGGCACAAAAATGCACTTGCTTTTATCCAGCTGCTTATCGTCACAGCTTTTCAGGCTCTTGTTAAGATGCCGCTCGGTATCGACGGCTTATTGCTCGAGAAATGAAGACGTGATGATTGAAGCTGATGAACAGCAGCAGCGGAGGCTCTTTAAACATGTCGCTGAATCGTCCCTGAATGGTCATGAGGCCTATCTGGCGTCTAAGCAGCCCGCTCAAAGGCAGTCTGGTGCGCTTGGACCAGACTCCGGCCCATCACAACTCACCACATTTAAAGTGGTGATGGAAATGCAGACGAACAGGACATGGTTTGACTCATGCTAGAAAAGCACATTAGTTTAGAGGTCACCATGTGTCCCTGCGTGGACGGTGGCTGTCCGCTTTGTCCACGCTCACAAACGCGACTGAAAGTGTCCTGGAGATGTGTTTCTGCAAACCGCAGTGATGTGAATGTCGTGACAACCAGCAGCTTGTTGCTGGGATAATAAAGATGGTGATTACTTGCTCCTCAGACATGAATGAGCTTGTAGCTTTCCTGAAATAAAAAGGATGTCGGGACGTGATGTTTTACTGGGGAGAACAAAGCGCTGAGACGTTTATCATCTCGTCGCAGTCTTCACCCACAGAGACGCACTCTGACGTCTATTTTTGCCTGATAGGGTGAAACTGAGGATGGTGGCAACGATTTAATCTGCAGCTTAAACTGTACAGCAGGGTCCCTGAAAAAGTCCAGCATGTAAATATTGAGCAGAGGAAGCTGACTCACCACATCAGAGCCATTTAAAATAACTTAAAGAGTGAAGTCCTGCATGTGTGCCGCCTTAAGAGCAGCGCTCAATTTCATGTTAATGTTGCCGGGATTCACGTCCCGCTGAGGCTGCCATCGCTGAAAACACGCACACGCAGTAATAGCCTTGTAAAGAGGCTTAAGAGGAACAGCATGTAAGCGAAGAGTTAATGTTATTTAATGTCTGTGTGGGAGAGAAATGTAGGAACAAAGAAAAGCAGGAGAATATCACAACCGTGGCTTCCTCCCGTCCTCGCTGTGGCTCAATTAGCATGCTGCAGCAGGGCGAGCGTTACATGCTGAGCATCTAAATGTAGGAAATGGAGGCTTTAGAAGTTTTAATGGAGTGAGTGTATTTGTGTGTGAGAGGGAGCTTAGCGAGGGGGGAGAGATGGGCGATAATGCTGAGTCATATTGTACCGAGTCGTTCTGACCCACTTCTCACTCACATCCTATTTGCCATCACAATTTATTCATTCGACACAGCGCTGGTGCTTTCTCAGAGATGCAGCTCTTAATAATGCATGTCGACCTAAAGTGGAATTGGGAAAGCGGAGCCCAAAAGGCTGAGAAATACTGAAAACACATCCATTTCTGTGTTTTCCTACACTCAGCTCGCCCTTCTAATAAAATCACAGAACACTGTGTCAATCTGGGGGAATGTTTTATTCTGTCACATGAAATTGGCAAAGGTCAGAGTCTGAGTGTTTCAGTTGTCCAGGATTTGTGCTGGTTGGACATCAAGGACTCACAAACAGCCGAACGGCACGGCATGAGAAGCAGCTTTGACAGCGAACCAGGGAGGAGGGAAAGGCCATGTTGTTACTTAGATCCTTCATCCCCTGCACGGCGGCCGTGTCGGGCTCAACGCTGGAAGACTTGACTCAACTTCAGTGCTTCAAGCAGTTTTAACCATCTGCTGCAGGTCCGTCAGCGTCTACACGACCTGAACGGTGATGAACGCTGGTTACCGAAACAGAAAACACGTCTCTTATTGATGCTGACAGCGAGCCATCAGCTGTCGTCTGATGACGATTTGACCTCTGCAGGCATCAGCCAGTGTTTTGTGGATAGCAGATATCCTGAAAATGGACCAAGACTTCCTCTTCTGTGTGCTGGTTATTGTTGCTTAAACTAATCTCTATAAACGGTTACCTGCGTATGAATGTAGATCATTTTAAAAAGCTGCTTTTCTACCTTGAATACATATTTTCACTGTTTGTAACTTGGACCCTTGAACTCTTCATCGGAGGCTGCAGCTGCTGTTGATGATCGAGGAATCAGATCTTCTTCAGGTTTTTCATGCAACACGAGGCACTCTGGGTAAACGTGTCAGCTAAATGGCTTCAATGTTGAATGAACGGGGAAGAATTGGGACATTTCGGAGACGACACCCGCCTCCCACACCTCCCTTATCTGAACATCACAAAGAGGAAAATCAAGCTGACGCATAAAGAGGCTGCTGAGGAAACAAGACAGGCACATCACATCGCTGATTTATCCTCGCCGGGTTCACACGCAGGTCTGAAAAGTCTGGAGAAGTGTGTGAAACCAGGTTCATAACTAAGAACGTGAAAACTTTTGACACAATAGACTCAGTATCACCATCTGCATACGTGATTCTGCTGACAACACAGGCTCTCGAACAGCAGTTGACTGGTGGAGGTGTGGGAAACGTGTGAAAAATGAAAAAGAAATGAACTTTGAAATGGAGAGTGTGAATGTTTGTGGAGCTCGCAGAGAGCAGAGTGTCAGTGGTGACCTTCACTGTGGAGAGAGCCGGACTGACAGCCGTGTTACAGTTTACAGCGACGTCACAGCCGACGCCACGAGTTTCTCAACGTCTGATGTGACAGAATAAGTTAAAGAATAAACCCAAGATTCCAGCTGCTGTGTCTACGTGACGTCATGCCTGCAACCTCCACGCCGCTGCAAACCCAAACCTGAGCGTTTCAGAAGCAGAGCGCTTTGCCAGCCGGATTCTGTTGACTTGCTCAGATTTTGCACATTCGGTCGTTTTTAATTGATATTTGTGTTTCTGCCATAATGCTTCGTAGTTAAATGGTTTAATTTTGTCTGTTTTAATTGTTCATTGTCAGTGATCGGGAGTCTGCACATCGTGTTTTATTTTGAAAGTTGACCATTCCCTTGTCTGACTTCCTGTCTGGCTCGATCTGCAGGGCAGATGATGCGGCGTCCATCAAAAACAGACCTCCAGTGGATTTGCACTCGCTGTCTAGAGAGGCAGCGGTCAGCTCCAACGACCTGGACTCTCCTCTTTTAGCCACACTGGCTGCATGGCGGTGATGGTCGGTCAGTCCAGTTACATTCATGGTCCCCAGAGGATGAATCCTACTGACGTTGATGATCTGCTGACTTTTCATTTAGTTTATTTTGTGTAATATTTTTCCATCTCTTGAATGGATCGCCATGATATTTGGCAGAAATATTCAAGATCCCCAGAGGATAAATCCTAATACCTGTGGGCGCCACCAGCAGGTTGATATTTGTGCTGTTAGGTCGAACAAAAATGTAAATAATTGCCGTGAAATTTGATTAAGACGTTCATGTTCCCCTCAGGATGAACTTCTGGCGCCACCATCAGGTCAAAACGTAAATGTCTCCAGTAGTTTGGTGAATACCTACAAAGTAAATGAGATTCCCGTCAGCCTCAACAGTTCCCTCTGTGATCTTTGCAGCAGCTGCTGAAGAAAGAATCATCTACCTGAACTGTTTCCAGGTGAAACCCGGACACCTGATGAATGTTTTATAATCAGCTCCAAACATTTTCATGCAGCAGCTGTGCTCAGACATGAAGCCGAGGACAATCTCTGGTGGACTTGTGATTATAAAGAATATTCTGGAGCTCATTTGTGTCCATCAGCAGCTCTCTTTACCTGTGAAAAGACCCTGGAGCAACACTCTGAACGCCTTACCTGCCTCCTCTGGATAACAGCGTCAGCCAAAAGCTTCAAATGTAAATGAGGCTCCAAAGTGTTTCTTCTACTCCCACCAGTGTATTTTTTATTCATCAGCTCCCAGCTGCCTCCGCTCGGCCGGTGGGGCGCCACAGAGGAATTGGCTGAGTACCTCATAGTTTTGGGGCCTTTGGGAATAAGCGATGTACTTATTATGGAAGCCTATGGGAGCTTCACTCAATAACATATTGTGCAATATTGACTGAGTGTTGTAGAAGTCATGCTGACTTCCCACACAGCTAAATGTTAGACAGAAATGGTTGTCATTTATTTGGACAGCACTTTTATAACTACAACAACAGTATTTTCAAGTATCCAGACTTGGAGCTGCACAGGGAGATTGATTTTTAATAATTTTCATCATTTACCTGATTAACGGCCTCTCGTAAAGCAGGGCTGGGCATCAGTATTTCAATGTGTGATGACGATGGTCTACGATGGACCAAAAAGTTGCAGTCAATGCTGCAGCAAACTTCCTCACTTCTGTAACAGTCTATGGGACTATTTTGGTCCTTAACTCTGCTGAAACAGTCACAGCTTTTCACATTTTCCACCAAGTTTGTTCACATTTTTCAGGAAAACCAGATAACGTTACTGCCATGTTCTTTTGGGCTGGGACCATTCTACAACGTACAAGCCTGAAAATGGTCCAATCCATCAGATACGGGAACGAAAATGAGTGGAAGAGTGGAAGATGACTCTATGTTTAGGATACTCCACTAGGCCTCGGCAGAGAGATGACTCTTTTTTTTTTTTTTGTCTTCTCTTATTCAACAACATCTGCAGTCTTTTTCTGCAACCCTGCTGCCTAATGGCTTTTGCACGTCATGCAGGTCATGAAAGACTGCAGATTGTTTGCTCTCCAGCATGTAGCCTGACACGTCTCCGGCCTTAGTCTAGATCAGTGTTTCCCAACCACTGTGCCGCGGCACATAAGTGTACCGTGAGAAATCATCAGGTGTGCCGTGGAAGATGATCCAATTTCACCTGAGCACCAATCAGGTGAAATCTTCCTGTATGTCTTCAATTCCTGCAAGAATATCAGCTTTGTGTTTGAGTAAACAGGCCCAGGTTTCACTCTGAGGAAGTAAATTGAGACTAGATTTTCATTGTATTTCAATAAATATACTTTTTGTGCCATGTTTGTTTGGTGGTGTGTCTTGTGATTTTTCTCATGTAAAATATGTGCCGTGGCTCAAAAAGGTTGGGAAACACTGATCTAGATCAACTGATCAGAGACCCCATTTGCACTTATACCTGGTATTAACATGCAATCTGCGCCTTCTTACATTGTCGGGGTAATGAGATCTCATTTGCATTCCGAGCTCCTTATCGGGATTCTGCACACATTGTGATCAGTGCTTTATCAGGCAGGCAGAGGTGGTGGACTTGTGTACAAACATGGTGTCTCTGGTTCAAGGAAGTGATGCTGGACACACAAGGGCGAGATGACATGAAGGACAGCTGAAGGCATCCGGTGGTGGTCATTTACACCTGCGCTGATCCAGCAGCCAGACATAGCTATCCAGATGTTGTTTAGTCTGATCCCAGCATTGATTTTCAGTCAATCAAGGAGTAAATATTTGAATCGGGGAGAATGCACATGATTTTTTTCTTTCAGTGCTGCTTTAAGCTCTCAGCTTTTGTGCTGCAATGCTCATAACTTACAATCCATGTTTGAGCTGCATCGAAGCAGAGCAGGAATCTTCCTCATCTCATCCTCCTCTTTCTTCTCTCCTGGACGGCCGGAGTGGATTTAACCTCTAATCAATGGGGGATCACAGCCTCCAGTGGGATTCCCCGAGTCCGTGTGTTTCATGAGAAGAGCAGGTGGTCTTCGTGTTTTGTGCTCTTTGCGTTTAAAGCCGACTTTTATCTGCTTTGCAGCTTTAACGCCTGATCAAACAGGGCCATTTCTGTCTTATGTTTCTGGGGATTTTTGTGTTGCAGAGCAGATCACAGTGCACAAAACCTGCTGTACAAATGTAGTTTGACTGATTATAAAAAGTTGTGGCAGGCAGCCCCCTCAGGTTCAGCCAATCAGTATTCAGCAGCGGATCTGACCTGTCAGCACACGCTCAGCGGAGGCGTCAGACATTTGATCCGCCTCCATGGCAACTGAAGATTCGCACATATTTAGGTGTGTTGGGAGGATCTGGGATGCTCCTGTGTGTGTGTGTGTGTGTGTGTGTGTGTGTGTGTGTGGGTGTAAGTGCTCTGTTGTGCTTCTCACAATGGGTCATAAATTCAGGAGACGCCCCCTCAGGCCTCACTTATGACAGCTCACTCAGTGCACACACACACACACACACACACACACACACACACACACACACACAGTGTTCTTTATATGCCCATGTGCCAATGCATGCACGTGTCCGCATGCACAAACACACAAACACACACACACACACTAGATGACCTCAGAAAGAAAGAGTTCAGGCTGCAGATGTCTGTTTGTAGGAGGCGGCGTGTGTGTCTGTGTGTGTGTTTGCATGTGTGTGTTACCCCCTGACCCCAGCACACACCCCGCAAACACACACACTTTCGCCTCCCGTAACCTCGACTAACCCCCCTGACACACACTCGCACAAAAGCCAACCACCCCATGACGCTGCGAGGGCTTTGTGTGCTTCCTGCTTCCTGTGTGGGTCAGTAGATCCCAGCTCAGCTCCGGCTGAAGGTTCAGCTCCTTTGTTGTGATCTCACAGTGACGAGTCAGAGTCGGGTTAATTAAGCATGCGCGCTCTCTTTTTGCCGCTTGATTTTAATTCAGTGTGATTTGGTCAAACGAGGGCAAAGGCAGGGTGAGTTCAGTGGCAAAAACTTCAATCAAGTGTCAAAAAAGTGCCAAAATAGCTCCAAAATTAGCATCTCTGTGTTCCAAAATGCCTGTTTTTACTTATAGAAGAACTTCGGTCTGTTGGGGGGTTGGTTGACCAATCTGGTCTAACAAGTAGCGCCATCATCAGGTCAGTCCATCATCTTGGGACGTAGCTGATGATCTTCCCATCAGCCTCAGCTCTACTGTCTTTGATGCTAATTAAATGCGAACAAGCTGAATGAAGATTATAAACATGATAAAAATTAAACGTGCTAATCATCAGCATGTTAGCATTGTGACTGTGAGCATGTTAGCATGCTGATGTTAGCATTTAGCAGCCTCAGATTCACTAGGCTGTGGATCATAACAGCTTTTGATAAGAGCTCTATCTGGTAATAGAAATGAGGAAAACACATTTATGTGTATTAAATGTGGTAAATCATCATGTCGAACATGAAACACTCCTATTATCTATCTATCTATCTATCTATCTATCTATCTATCTATCTATCTATCTATCTATCTATCTATCTATTACACACATGTGTGAAGAGGTACTCATCTCTCACTGAAGAGTACTCATAAATACTACATCAGAAATACCCACATACACGTGTTGCCTATAAATATGCAGAGCATCGCTGCAGGGGAACGGCCACAGTGCAAGTGATGGTGTGAGATTGTGTGTGTGTGTGTGTGTGTGTGTGTGTGTGTGTGTGTGTGTGTGTGTTGTGATATACTCATTTGTGAATTGTGAACGTTCGTCTTGTGGGATCGCCACAAGGCAAACAGTCTACCACTACAAGCACAGCGGACACTGTGCAGACTGTAGCTCATAACTATTGATGTTTTATTGTCTTGACTGTTTATCCTCTGAATCAGACACAAGACTTATTGGTTCACACATAAAATATTACATTACAGCTTAAGAATGATTTAAAGAACCACTGCAGTACCATAATGACCATGTTTCTTTGCAGAGGTCTCTACAGGTCTGCCTGGTTTCAAGCCTCCGAAAGCTGACCTGAGACCGAAGGCAAGTCAGATCCAAATTATCTTCAGTCTTCTGAACACAAACAACACATGAAAGCACATTTCCAAATGTATTTTTCCTCAGTTAAATGAGTAGATTTTGGTGACTACACCTGGAAATTACCAGGATTTCAGTTCCCTGTATTGAAAGTTGGCATATTCATGTACAAACTTTGTCCATGGATGACTGACAGGAGGCATTTCCCATCTAACGCTGAAGACCATCAGGGGCCTCTGGGGGTCACCATCTCCTCCAGGTCATGTGACAAACGTTACATGTGACACCTGAGCAACGTCCATTCACTGAAGAGGGCTGTGAGATGTGGTAGAAAGCTCTGGAAAACCTACATATACGTGTTCCTGAGGTCAAGAATAAACCTCAGCTCTCAAACCTCGAAGTATTTAACTATGAGACTCGTTTAGGAAAAACCCTGAAACTTTACGGCGACCCTGATATCGGCCCTCTGAAACATGGAATCGGTCACACATTGCAGCGTTCGTTAGCCTGGTTGCACGCTGCCCTGCATATTTCCACATGCTTTGAACAAGCAGCCTCAACTGTTGCGGGTGATTATGCGGCCGCGTTTGAAAGCCGCTGCAGGTTTGCCTTTGTTAGCCGTCAGTCCTCTGGGGGTTAATGACCTAGAATCCGTCATCTTCTAATCCTCGTTGAGATGAAAAGAGACATTGTTTACATACATCTGCCTTCAAAGGGGATGGCGCCCAAATTAGAAGCAGCAAGTCAAACAGTATGCAGATGAGGCAGCTGAATGGGGTGAATAGACGACTCCCGGCTGGAGGCACGCATGCCTTCACCCTCCGCCCTGTGGGTGAGGATGGAGGGTGGAGGGAGGGAGCAGAGGCAGGTGCTGCCTCCCCTCCTGCAGAGCTCCTCCATTGTGGTTCCCTCTCAAAAAGGACAGCTGTTGTGTCTCGCACCCCCCCTCAGTGTTGGCTGTTGTGTGTGTCTGGATGTTTATCGGCGTGTTTTATGGAGTTCACGTTTGCTTTCAACAGGCTGGTGAAGAACTGAGGTGCCTCCTTTTGGCCCTCAGCCGTTCTGCATCTCTCGTCTGGAATAATTGCTAATTTTCTCTCGTCTCACGAACCTTTTCTGTCGCTCTGTACTTTCATCCACTTTCTCTCCCTCATCCCTTTTCGTGACCTCTGTGAATTTTTGGCCTCTTTTTCCACCACCAATCTCTTTGCATTGTAAATTCAGTTTATGTAAAACTTTTTCTCAGAGGCAGAGCTGCTCAGGAGCCATAAGTAATCTCTGCACGAGTTAAACTGCATGTTTAGACTGAAACCAGGTCCACTGCTAACCAAGATGAACCTGGCTCTGCTGCTGTCAACTCATCCTGTCAGAAATAAAATACTGACCCTAACCCTCCATTAACACTACAATCAAAAATCAAGTGATTCTATGCATGTTAGGAATGTAAGGAGTGAATGCCAAACTTAGCTGTAGCCTAGCCTAGCTTTTACGTCATGTTCAAGTGGTTCTGCTGAGACTTATGTGACCAAACAAAAATGGTTGAAAACCGACCAGTTGACCAATAGTGAATTCTTACAGTCCCACGATTAAAATACTGAAAATAAAAACCAGCCCTCAATGTTAGCTAATAAACTCTGCTGCTCTCGATAGCTGAAACTAACCACACAGCTAGTTCTAAGCTAATACTAGCATATAGCAACCTCGATTAGCCAGTTAGCAAGCGTGCAGATGTTCAGGAATCATTGTGTCGTCATTACAGAACTGGAAAAAGAAGATTAATGTTGATATTAATCCCTGAGCTAACACCGGTTCTTCAGCTTTCATCACCACATATTTCTTTTAAAAACTCTGCTTAACTGCTCCATGACATCCATCATGCTATCAAATTGTTTTTGCTAAAACATTAGCCAACAGTTTGTGTGCACATCCATTTATTTGTCCATCGTGGACACAAGGTTGATTAGAACAAAGTAAATGTGCCTTAAAACCAAAACTTTGAGCTAACAATCTTGCAGAGCTGCAGAGCTGGTGATTATTCTCTGTGGGCTTTAACCCTTTCACATTACGCAAACATCTGATCCATAAAAAATATTGATTAGCGTATCTTAAATTGTCACTGGCTTTGCCCAATCTGTCGCTTCCTTTTCAACTTGCTCCAGCACCCCCAAAACCTCATTATTCCTTCCTCTGTCTGCTTTATCCCGTCTCTCCTCCTCGCTGTCCCTCCTCAGATCTCCTTTTTAAAAGGCTTTAGGGGTAACAAGCGTGTCCGGGGTTAAGATGAGCCCCCGGTGGGCCGACAGTCTGCCCTTTTGTCTCCCCCCGGAGCCCAGATGCCTCCGTTCGCCCCTCCGGTTTGCTGGAATGACCACATCGGCATCAGTGGAACGGCAGGAATTCTTTTGTGTTGGGCCTGTTTTGCCTCACCCATGCTGGCAGCCATCGTCCTCACCCCTCCACCCCCCCACCTCACTAATTTAATCAGCTCAGGGTAGAAAAACACACGGCCTCGGTTAAGAACTTCATTGTTTGTCCCAAATCTGAGCAGCTGACAGCTGATGGGCTAATACTTAAACGTCTGTGGGAATGTGTGTGTGTGTGTGTGTGTGTGTGTGTGTGTGTGTTTTCTAAGTCTGAGTGCTTTTTGGTTTTAGTGAAAAAACAAACTTTTAGGCATTTTTATATGCATGTTTCGGGGTTTGACTGCCCAGTTACAAGCCAGCGAGGGCTTTTAACCAAAATCACATGTAATTTATTTATTTATTGGACAGAAGTTGTAAAGTCTAAATTCAATGTTAAATGCTAATTCTATTTCACATCTGAGTGTGTAATGTTTACTCAAAATGTCACTTCAGATATTAAAAACCCTTTTGGTGCTGTTGATGTGCCACATTGCAATGAGACAGAGGAGCTACTTGTGAGTTTTTATTGACAGTGAAATGTCACAATTTAATTAATGTCCGCTGACGGATTGGTGGATGTACTTCTTCTGTGGTGTTCATACCCCTTAAGACTAAATGTCTGCATCCATGCTAGTAGCACTGTGAGGTAGATGCTAATGTTGGCATGCTAACATTCTCACAATGACAATGCTAACAATGCTGATGTCAAACAGGTGTGTTTACAGCATTCGCCATCTTAGTTTAGCATGTTGCTATGCTAACGTTTGCTAATTAGCCTTAAATACAATGTGTTTTGTGGGTATTTGATCGTAAACCAAAGTTGAACATAGCAAAATTATGATCTGATTCTGTGGATGGATGGATGCAGGATGAGTTTCATGGCTGTCCATCTCATAGTTGCTGAGACATTTCCTTCTCCTCTACACATGTTGAACTCACTGTGGGGGTAAGATGAAAAGTCATACAGTCACCAAGGTGGAATTTGTTGTCTGGGAACCATGAAAACGTTTGTGCCAGTCCATGTAGTAGATTTTGAGATGTTTCACTGGATAAATGAAAGCTTTGACTTGCTAGTGATGCAAGAAAATAAGCTTTTTTAACCCACTGACCTCTGATTAAGTTGACTTTACACTGTATGTATATAACAAACTGTATATCCTCTCTCTCTTTTTGCAGATAGCGGGTGAGCATTGGGAGTCAGCCTCGGCATATCAAGGAGGAATTTATTACATTAATTTGATTAGGACAGTATTAGATGTCAATTGCCATTAGCGTCATGGTTCATTTCTTCATTATGACTCTATTACATTAACAGTGGTAACAAAGCTTTACAGCCAGTTAGAGTCACTGCTGCATGAGAGCTGAAAGGCCGTAATGGAAAAGCAGACATACATATGGAGGCAAATTATTATGATAATACAGAAATCATTCATATTTTCTCCATTTACTCACTGCCTGTCAGCTCAGCATCATTGTGTTTTGTCTTCAGATGAATGCTGTCACTTCACTTCTGTCAAAGCACCATCCGCCACGCCGGCCTTCATCCAGCCCGATGGTTAATGTGTACGCGAGCCTGTAGCCCAACAATAGCCTAAAAACAGCCTCACACGCAGAGAGACCACAGTCCTCAGCTACAACCTGAGAAGTGTGTCACAGCGAATGGCCATTTTTTGGCGCTGATGAATTGATTTTCGCCAGACGTCAGCCTTCAGCGTGTGAAGTGATGAATGGGTGATTAATGTGGCAGGGATACGGAGCAAATCAATTTCTGGTGACCCGCCTTGTAGCAGTGACCCAGAAGGCAAAGCGCAGGGGAGTGAGCATTGGGGGGTGACGGCGGGAGGGCAGGAACCCGCTGGGAGCTGCACCTGCACTATGGGACCATTTACATTTTAACATTTATTGTTTTTATTGATTTGACAGGAGGGTCGGCGCCTGTTTGAGCCACGAAACGCTTCTCTTCACACGTGGTGAAACATACAGAACGAGCCTTCTCCATTTTCTCCCTCCCACGCTCTGTTTGGATCAATCCTGAATCCATCATCCTTCATGATCCACTGGTCTCTGCACCTGAACCCCCGTGCGTGCAGAGAAGGAACGCCATTGGCCGTTTGTTCAAATGCTGATAAGGATGAGGAGTCTGTCTTCTGACCCGGTTTGGTGTTCATGCTTCGCGTTTTTCTACAGCTATCACTAATTTCTTCCATTGTCGTGCTGCACAGCCTCATTTCAGTCAAATGATAGAGATGATTTCCTTTGAATAAATCCACACTGGGCCGCACAGGTAGCTCACCTGGTCGAGTGTGCTTCACATGTACTGAGGCTGTGTCCTTACAGCAGCGGGCCAGGTTCAGTCCAGCCTGTGGCCCTTTGCTGCATGTTGTCTCTTCCCTCCTCTGTCCTGTTAAATAAAGGCAAAACCTTATAATAAAAGAAGGCCAGGCAAGAACAGGTTTGTGTATCCTGAAGAACAGCAGCTTCAGGTTTTAGAAGCAGAAAAACTGATTTGTGGTTCTGAGCTGTATAAATAAAACCGACTCGATGTGATTTTAACTGGTCTGTGTGCTGTCTGAAAATGCAGATTGACTTCAGCAGTGCAGAACGCATTTACCTCTCCCCCCCTCATTAACGACCATCAAGGTGCCCTTGAGCAAGGTGCTTAACCCCCCACTGCTGCCGTGCATCTGCTCAGTGGTCAACAGCACACGACTCGGGCTGCGCTGGGCAGATCCCACAAGTGCACGTTTGTGTATTAATGACTCTAATGAGCAACAACATCACAGAAATCATTTCCAGCTACAGGCTGTAAACGAGTTCAGAAGCTGTACATACTGTAAACACACGCACACACACACACACACACACAGTCCAGATGCAGTCTCTGAAGGCACTTTTTGTTGACACTTCCAGACATTTTACTCTCAGTCTGACTCAGGGGGAGTTATGTGTTAATGCATGAGTCGATCATGCAGTCATCAGCCTGAGAAGCCACCAGCCAGCGGCTCAGGTTGGCCTTTTTATTCGTTTATTTTGTTTTTATCTTCCTTGTTCCAACCTTCTTTCACATACCTGCATGTTGTCACATGACACCCTCACATACAGTGTGAGGATACATGCACACAACACACTCTGTCACACAAACATGTGCACTTAAAATGCTCACTTGTTCCATTCAGGAATAGTCTGACAGTACACACATTCTTCTTGCTAAGAGTTAGAATATTGACAATGACTCTGCTTTTACTATGGAGCTGCAGTCAGGGCCTGTTTAGCTTAGCCTAGCTTAGCATAAGGAGTAGAAGGAGGAGGAGACAGCTTGTCTGGCTAATACAAAAGTACGAAAACGCACCTTCCAGCGTCTATGAAGCTCATAATTAACAGGTCCTGTTTTTTGTTCGGATGTAACAGTTTGAAACATTTTTTTTGCTCTGTTTTTGGTCTCCACCATCTCCTGAGGGAACTTTCCGGCTCTTTAGCTGCTAAATGCTGCACTATGTTCAGCAGCTGGCTCATAATCTGCCTTTTGGTGCTCAGAGCTGCCTGCTACAGGTAGAAACAATGCTGATGAGAGCGGTGAGGCTGAACCCAAAAAGCACATTTAAACCAAAAATATGAGCCAAAAGACATCATTTTTTAGACTCCAGCTGAGAGCTCTGCGGTTCTTTGTTAGCACTGGTCACTGTAAGATTCTCCCCGTCCTGTCTGAACCTGGACTCGAGCGCTTCCTCGCCGCATCTTCTCTTTCCACTCTGCTGCTCCTGCTGACACAAACCGAGAGAAATCTGCGCTGTGGGAGACGATTAATGGAGTCCAGGTGCTGTCCTCCGTCTCTCTTTGTCTCCCTTTGGCCTCGTGACCAGGACTCCACCCCGCCTGTTCTCCGCGAGGGTGCAATATGGACACGAGCTGGTTTATCACAGTCACTTTATTTTTCAAGGTCAGGGGATGTAGAGCAGTTCACCTCTGAATGTTTGCCGCTGAGTAAAAATGATGAGTAGATTGAACCAAACATCTCGTCAGGGCCGCTAATCTGTTTGTATGACTGCTTATTAAACTCATAGCGTTCATATGAAACGACTCAGCCCTTTGTCTTGTCTCTGAAACGAAAAATAAATAAAGTAAGAATATAAGATGAATATCTTGTTTACTTTTTTAAGGTTTTAGTTATTTTAACATTCAGCTGTTGTCAGTCTCAGTCATTGTGAATGAAGCTCAAAACCTCACGGATGCACATTTACAGCTGCACAGGTGATGATAATCAGTTAAACAAACAGTGAAGAGGGTTTGGTCTCATGGAAAAAATCTGAATATGTGCAGTAACCCGAGTACACTGTCTGTTTGGTAGCTTTTATCTGTACTGTACAGAGACTTGTCTGGTTAATTTTTAATTTCTATCTTTTCACTACTGATCTGTTGATTTAGTTTTACATCTTTTTTATTGTCTATTTTGTTCTACCTCTTCTGGTTCTCTGCGGCTGTAACAGGTGAATTTTTCTTTTTCTTTTCTAGAAATCCGTTTGTTGCTGAACAGGACGCCGTGAAGTCGGCTGCTGCACATTGATTTCAGAGGAAGAAATGAATTGAGTATTGTGTTGAAAATAACTCAACAGGACACTTTTATGAGTCAATAAGAGACAAAAACGATGAGCTGGAGGTTTCTTTTGCAGAGACGGGTGTTAAGGAGGCAAAGGAGTGTCCTTCCTCTCTCGCTCCGCTCCTCCTCTTTCCTCTCCTCTTACTCCTTCACCTCTCTCGTGATGTTTGCTTTAATACGTCTCTATTCACCAGCCTCCTCTTCCTCTCTCTCCACCCGCTGTCCTGCATCATAAATTCAGGAAGATTAATATTTCATCTGCCACTTCACAGCGCTCTCCGGCAGCGTTGGAGGAGGAGGAAGAGGAGGAGGAGGAAGCAGGGGTACCTCGTTAGTCACGTGATCTCGTGTGCAGACCCAGTTCTCGCTCACGTTTTATTACGCTAGCAACACAAGAGGACATCCTGCGCTCTCATTAGCTCGCTTCGAGAGCGCACGCTAAACTTTTCCCCAAATTTAAAAATCTAATTAAATATTCAAAGGAGGGATTTACTGATGAGGGTCAGAGTTTTCCTTTTCCAATCGGGTGGAGGTGACAAAGGCAGTTCTTCACTAAACTTTATCATGCAAATGTGTTTTAAGAGACTGTTGAAAACTGTAAGAAATGCAGGTACTTCCAAGTGTACCACATTTTACAGTTTAGCTCAGAAACCCGGATCCAAACCCTGATGGACACCAGCGGGCGTCCTGGACTGAACAGGCCTGGTCAGACATGCATTCATAACAGAAGGAAAAGCACAGGTGTAAATGATCAAACAGGGTCCTCGTATTGTCTTCACTGACTCAACAGTCAAGTTTCCATCCAAATTAAGCACAAATTTGATTGAATTTTCCAGTTACAGCTTTACTGAGATACGAAGTTGGTGGAACTTATCCTCCAGTTATGTGATTTAAAGGGCTCCATGATGGAAAATGTGGTCTAACAGTCTGTCAATCTCCCACGTTGGTCCAGAAATACCCGAGCAGCGACTGGATGGATCATTTAAGCATTTTGTACAGACGTTCATGGCTCCCAGAGGATGAACCTAAATGGCTTTTCCTTGGACCGACATTTCAGCATGGCTGAACTTCATGGCTGTATTTAAGCAGTTCCACCAACAAGTTAAAGAAGAGCACGAACAAAGCAAGAAACAAACAACAGCCAATGAAGTGCGTCCTCGTGCAGCTGAAGCAGCGTAGATGATTACACATGTTCAACAGAGCTGCAGATTTATGCAGAGCAGAAACTACAATGTGAGGAGGCAGAGTTAGTCTCACTCATGCTGCTGAACACACAGCAGAAACACAGGACTCCTAACACGATCCTGCAGGTTTCACTTTGGGAGTTGTTGTTAAATTCTCACCTTTTTATGCACAAAACTATGAACTAAACAGCCAAAAAAAAACAAGTTCAGCTCAGCCTTTGTGGAGCTGCAGCCATCTGATTCATTGTTGAACTGAAAATAAGCATTAGTGGCGCTTTAAGGACCGCTCCAACCTTCAGCTCCAGTGAAAACATGACAGATTACAGGCCAGACCTCCAGGATCTGGTTTCTTTTTAGAACGGCAGCGATTGCAGAAATGGCTCACGTGTGATGTGAGGAGCCGGGGAGGAGCTGATTACTCTGTGTAATTGAGTTAACCTGGAACATGAGAGTGAGGTGCTACGTTGAAGATGGAGAGACGAGGAGGAGGAGGAGGAGGAGGAGGAGGAGGGGGGAGTGTGAAAGGCTGCATTACGTTTTTGTATCCCAGAGAATGAATCAGAGAATCAATCTCTCCTCTTTGAGGCAACAACAATGGAGGAAAGAGTCACTTATTCATCATTACGACGGCCCTCCGACGAGCCACGAGTCAATTCTGCGCTGATATTACTTAATGATAACATCAGCCTCTAATCACATTTTCAGCCCTGTCCAAATATTAACACACATTACGTTTTGTTACTATGGAAACGTGGATTCCAGGAAGCACAGTAACTGCTATATCGCAGTATTTATGTTTTTATTTCTTAATGATAGCGCAGCGGTCTGATAATTAGCAAGCGGGGATAAACAGCTCACTTCACAGGGTACGTCGTGTTTTTAGCTTCTAGAGGACGGAAAATTAAACAACATGAAGACGTCTATTTCCAGCCTTTGTGCCGCGCTCAGGGGAAACTGGATGCACAGAGTTTTTATCAAATTAGCACACAGGATGGATGACACAGTTATTAATTAGATCAGGTGTTTATGATGGCTGCACAGATTCACTTATATTTGTATACTGAGCGATGGTGCAGGTGAGTTTAATAATGTTAACTATAAGAATAATGTTTTTTAATATGCTGTGTGTCTGCAACAGCTGGACAGAGAACACATAATGATAAAAAGTGGAATAAAATGTGTCTTTAATTAGAGAATGCACTCAAAGCATTGACGATAAAGAGGTCAGCATGATATTTAAGCAGCAGTGAAATAACAACAGACAGAACAATAATACCTGTGTGAGGAGTACAGGTAGCTTAAAGCAGCTGTGGGTTTATTACTGTCGCAGCAGTATTAATGTCAGCTGTAAAAGTACTTTTAGCAGCAGCAGCAGCAGCAGTTGTGGCAGTATTAGTAGTAATGGTTGTAGTTATGTTGCAGTGCAGAGTGAACCTGTTTTGGACGTGCTCTGTTCAGCATGTGTCATAATGTTGTGTTTTTACTGGAACATTGTAAAACACTTAGGGGGCGGCCTGCTGCGGCGAAAGCAGAGGAAGCCACGGGAGCAGTACTGGGAGTATCTGTGCACTTATGGCAGTGATGTCTAATTCATGACCCGTAAAGGACGAATCATATGTGCCGTGTGCCTCTTCATGAGGATGAGCGGGGGCACAGTCGACTTGGATGACCCCACAGTGAAAGAACAGACGGTCAGTCAGCGCCATCCAGTGGTGGAAATACAACACTGCACCCTCTGCTGAAATCAGCTAAAGTGCTTTTTTTTATCTTTTCTACCTCTCGCTCTCTAACGAATTCATCTTAATTTAGAAAAAGGTTCGTTTCACATGAGATGCAAAGGAACGTGGCACGATGTTGGCAAAAAAAGGTCAAGTCCATCTGTTTTGTGTCTTTGTCGCCCACTCTCTCTCTTTTTGTCTTTCTGTTGTCTTCTCTCATCTTTCTTTCTCTCTCTAACCTTTTGTCTTCATGTCATCTTCCCCCTGTTTTCCTCTCTTCTTTCTTTTTTTCTTTCTTTCTTTCTTTCTTTCTTTCTTTCTTTTTGTCCCTCATCACCCTCACTCCGTCCTCCAGATTGATCTCCTCCAGTCTTTCCCTTGACCCCCCTCCTCCTGCTGCTCTTCTTCCTCCTCCTCTCTCAGCATCTATATATCAGATGCACTCAAGCAGCTCCTCAGGCTGCAGAAAGACCAATTAATTAAAAGCACTAATAACCTTTTTTCTACTGGGAGAGAGAGCATTTTCCTCTTCATACATTATTGATGTGGCTCTGTATGATCATTTGCAGGTAGTGTGTGTGTGTGTGTGTGTGTGTGTGTGTGTTTGTGTGTGTCACTCCTAGCTTGCTGCTTTGAGCAGATGTGTGTGTGATAGTGATTTTCACTCGGCGGTGCTCATTAAGAGCTGACCGGCTGAAGTGAGTGAGGCGATCTGACCGTGTATGCTAGTTATTGTCATTTGCATGGTAAGAAGTGTGTGTGTGTGTGTGTGTGTGTGTGTGTGTGTGTGTGTGTGTGGTAGCTCATTTGTAGCTCTCGTTAAGTGGCGGCTGAGTGGACCCCCCAGGCCACTCAGATGTGGTGAGGAGGAAATTAAGTTAACAGGTTAATGAAAAGGTTTTGTGCTCCTCGTCTGCTTCCTGCAGTTTATTATTATGATTCAGTGCTTGAAAAAAAAAAAAAGCCAATTTATGAGAACAGATGATGCAAACAGCAAAGGGCAGACCTGTTCATGTAATCATCAATATTTTTAAAAAGAAACCCCAGCAGGAAAAACCCCTTAGAAACCCCTTTTTAAACACTGCGAGTCAAACCAGAAATTCATGAACGACTGGTTAATTTTTTTGGTTTGATTAGAAAAGCACAGTTTAGAGCAGCTTCAGCACAGAGCAGGAAGACACGGTTAAAAGTGACTCTGGAACAGGTAAAACCTCTCCAAAGGTGTGGACTGTTTGTGCACATTCCTCCAGAGCTGCCGTGAACGATTGCTTTCACTTTCGACCTGCATGCACCTTCGACGCCTGCCAGCCTCGGCCCTCTGACAGCAGCCTCAGGACTCAGGTCTGCACGCTGCATGCGAAATGACAAAGACTCTCCATAGAACACACACACACGCACGCTGAGCCCTCACACTCTTGTTTTGCAGTATTCCTCCGTCTCTGTTGGTGCCGATCGATCCTCAGCTCCAAACAAATAACGACATCAGTCACTGGTCATCAAAAATAACCGCCTCTCTCAGACAGCAGACATCTGGGGGCTCAGCGGGGGAGTGGACAGGTGTGAGACAGCTGGGTGAAAGATGGCTTCATCGCCTCAAAGTCCTCTGCCAAGTAAAAAAATGCCCCTCAGACCCAAATGAAAAGTCCTCTCCTATTCTTGTGGGGACAGCTTGAGAGGAGATCTGACCTGCAACGGGCCTGCAGCCTCCTCGGCGTCTGGACTCGGCCCAAAAGAGGAGATGCAAAGACAGAAAGGATGAAGTCCAGCTGGGATCCACAAAAGTCTGGATGCTGCGTAACACAGATTTTCTGAAGTTGCAACATCCTTTATACAACCATTGAGCCAGGTAGCTACGTAGCTACGGATCAGTATCTTGCAAGCTATGTGTCGCTATTTTTGAACGATGGCAGAGATGCAAAAGCAGAATTTATGAGCTCTGTTTTACTTATTGAAGCCGACACAGTTCCATCCATTTCCCCTGAGGACACAGCGGGTACGAGCCAACATGTTTGTCTCATGTTTTGTCCGTTGACTGTGTCCAAACGAATCTGCAGCGCGCTAGATAATGTTAGCCGACGTTAGCCTGCCAAGTTACGGTGATTCATGTCAACCGCTGACAGGGCATTTTAAATGGCTTTGGGGTGTTGACGAAGAAAGTCACGACAAACGTTACTCAGAACAGTTTGTCAGACAGCGACGCAGCTGTTGAGGTTTGTGTGTTTAATGAGTCGAAGCTGCAGGTGAGTGATGGAGGGGTGGGTGGAGGTGGATGCGAGGACTAACGTCTGCGCATCCGCCATGAAGGCAAAGGTGTAGAGCTCCATCTAAGTCATTGTGAAGGGACTTGGTTATGCAAGGTAAACTTTAACCTGACAACAGCCGAGTTTAATTTTGACTTAGTCGTCAAGCTGGAAGGGACGTTGATTAGCAGCAGCTGATATGACCCACACAGGTCCTGAGAAGATGGCTGAATGTTTCAAACTCTGCTGTCCTAATACATTAACTTCGTGTGAAAAATATGTCACAGTAATCAACCTGAAGGAGGGAACAAAAAGCCAACAATAGAACTAGAGGTGGAGCAAGGGTGGAGCAAAGGTGGAAAAACAGGTGAGCTTCAACGTCAGGCTCCTGAAATGAAAATGAAAATGCCTCAAAGTGAGAAGACGGCTGCAGCTGAGTGGAGTCGTGCTGTTTCTCTCTGAACAGCGATACTTAAACTGAGTCCGTCGCACCTTTCTTACCTTCACAGCAGAGTCTCTTCCAGACAGCGGTGAGTACAGCAGATAAAATGCACTGATCAGACAACCAGCCTTAACACACAGGTGAGCTGTGCTCAGTTTGTGACACTTTCGCTTTTAAAAACCGGTCAATTGAAACTTTCAGTTACATGCAATGAAGCTATAAGATACAGAAATGCCTTTTAGTGTTCTAGTAATCATAGTTTGATAGTTTTAAACAAATAATGAAGACTTCTGTCATGACAGCTTTGTTTTCCTTTCACTTTCATTCTCCCTCTCGGTGTGTAGACATGTCTGCTGCCAGCACTTTGCTCTCTGAAGATCAGTTCCAGTGCCCCATCTGTCTGGATGTGTTCACTGACGCAGTCAGCACACCATGTGGACACAACTTCTGCAAAAACTGCATTACTACACACTGGGATGTTAACGTCCTGTGTGAATGCCCCATGTGTAAAACGCGTTTCAACACTCGACCTGAGCTGCAGGTCAATACGTTTGTCTCTGAGATGGTTGCTTGCTTCAGACGGTCAGCTCAGCAGAGCGCCAGCAGCAGCTCAAAGCAACAAGCTGCCAAACCAGGAGAAGTTCCCTGTGACGTCTGCACCGGAACCAAACCGAAGGCCCTGAAGTCCTGCCTGGTGTGCCTGGTCTCCTTCTGTGAGACTCACCTGGAGCCTCACCTGACAACATCAGCCCTGAAAAAACATCAGCTGATCGACCCCATGAAGAGCCTGGAAGGCAGGATGTGTACGAAGCACGACAAACTGCTGGAGCTGTTCTGCAGGACCGACCAGGCTTCTGTCTGCATGCTCTGCACAATATCAGACCACAAAGGACACGATGTCGTCCCTCTTCGAGAAGAATATGAAGGAAAGAAGGCTGAGCTGAGGAAGACAGAGGCTGAGCTTCAACGGATGATCCAGAAGAGACAACTGAAGATTAAAGAGTTCAAACATTCAGTCAAGGACAGCAGGGAAAAGGCAGACAAAGAGATAGCAGGTAATGTTCAGTTCTTCACCATACTGACAGAAATTCTAGAGAGAAACCAGGCCGAAGAGATTGAGACGATTGAAGAGAAGCACAGAGTGACAGAGACACAGGCTGAAGGCTTCATCGAAGAGCTGGAACAGGAAATCTTAAAGCTGAAGAAGAGGAGCGCCGAGCTGGAGCAGCTCTCACACTCTGAAGACCACCTCAACCTCCTCCAGAACGTCCAGACCCTGAACGCTGTCCCACCCACCAAAGACTGGACACAAGTCACCATGCAGCCACCTTTATATGATGGAACTGTGCCCACGAAGCAGCTGATGGAGAAGCTGAAGAATCTGTACGCTGAGGCTAATCTGAAGTGGCTGCGGCAGTTTGCAGCGGACGTGACGCTCGATCCTGATACAGCACATAACAAACTCATCCTGTCTGAAGATGGTAAACAAGTTCATCATGTTGATGCCAAGGCAAATCTTCCAGATAACCCAGAGAGATTTTCAACTGCTTGCTGTGTCTTGGGAAAGCAGAATGTTTCCTCGGGAAGATTTTATTTCGAGGTTCAGGTTAAAGGGAAGTGTGACTGGGTTTTAGGATTTGCCAGAGAGTCAATAAACAGGAAGGGACCATTCACAATTAACTCTGGCAATGATTTCTGGACTGTAAGTTTGAGGAATGGAAATATCTACAACGCTCTCACTGACCCTCCACTCCGTGTCTGTCTGAAGTCAAAGCCTGAGAAGGTGGGGGTGTTTGTGGATTATGAGGAAGGTCTGGTCTCCTTTTATGATGCTGATGCTGCAAAGAGTATCTACACCTTTACTGGCTGCTCCTTCACAGAAAAACTCCGCCCGTTCTTCTGCCCCTGTTTTAACCAGGGTGGTAAAAACTCTGCCCCTCTGATCATCTGTCCTGTCGGCCCCCCTACAGCATGAAATACACGCTGGTCCACTGTGTCTGCGCCACCTTTACGTCATCCAGGCGTGACAGCAACACCTTCTCTTTGGTCAAGTTACCTATAGTGAGTGAGCAACATCCTGTTACACTTTCTAAATAAAGCGTGCTGAGGAACAATTCAGGTGACGGTCGCAGTTTGATTAGCTTTGGGAAAAGATCAGGGTTTTACTCAAAGTAAGTACTCCCTTAAATCAGTCAGCACTGTTTTTTTTATGTAACAGATCTCACGTTCAGTGTGTTCTTAATGTACATCGCATTGCTGTTTACTGCCATAACACAATAATCTGATAACAAATAATTCAGTTGATGTCATGCAATGTAGTTTTTTCCTTTGAGTGTATCACCTGTTTCCAAATGTCACAGAGTATGATAGTCACAGGCCTAACTTTTGTTTTCTAATGTTGATTTAGCAGCATTACATCACTGTGTGTTGTTTTACTTTAACTTTTTTTTTCTGTGACATTTATCAAAATGATTAAAATCAGAGTGAAACAGCAGGTGAATGTTCATGCCTCTGTGTGTTCTGCCTTCAGTTTTAACATCAGTTTTCATTTCTAAAAACCACAGATAGTGAAGTGATGATGATTTTTCATATGCAACCTTTTGTAGGTGACATTTACATGAGGAACTTCTCATTTAAAGAGTTTGTACCTTATCAAACGTAACATGCATATTTGCAGTTTCAGAACAACAACCACATACTGTCTGTGCATATGTGGTGAAAATGTTCTCATCACTAGTGTGTGAAAAGAGGGATGATTGCGCCTCCGTGTGGTTGTTCAAACCAATGAGAACTGCTGTTGATACTGTGTTCCTAATGAAAGAAACAGATTTTCTCAGACTAATTAAGACTTTATATTTTTTCATTTCTTTTAATCAAGCAACAACAGAGACAACAAACATCCAACAGCACACAGTCAGAGCAAATGTTAAATGTTCTTTGTCAAACAACACACACTTATTTAACGTTTCTGTTCTGTGTACAACCCCAGTCCCAAAAATCAGAAATAATACAGAATCTGAGGAAAGTTGTGGAAAGCTCCAAAAACACCTGTTTGGAATATTCCACAGGTAAACAGGCTCATTGGTAATAGGTGAGAGTATCATTGGGTATTGGGTATGAAAGGGGCATCCTGGAAAGGCTCAGTTCACCACTTTGTGAACACATGACTGGATGAAAGAGATGAACACATGGACTCAGAGACACTTCAGAAAACTGCTGTCAGTAAACAGTTTGTTTGTAAATGACTGATTCTGTTTTTATTCATGTTTTACACAGAGTTCAGACTTCCATTGAGTTTTGAATTTCACGATATGAGTGAAACAGCGCCCCTCTGGGCTTTAACTGTTGGTCAACGTCAGCCAGCCTGTGCGGCCAAACGTGGCATTGCACCCTCGCTGAGCTTTGCAAATGAACACGCAGGTGAAGTTCGGAGCGTTTGAGTAATGGAATTAGCACCTGAGTGCGTTGTCTGTCCAACTGCCGCGAAGCCGAGAAAGGACAAGAGTCCGAAGAAGAAACCATGAAGGTAATTGATCATCCAGACATTGTCTGCCTTCACAACAAACAATAGAAGTTAAAACAGTATTTAACTTTACAGAAACTACGACCGTTAGCATGCTAACAGCGGTGCTACTTAAGCTAGCTAACGTGTTTTGAAGGCGTTAGCTAGCAGCAGATAGCACACAGATTCTTTCAAAAGTTTATTTTTTTTAACATTATACAAATAACAATTTGAAATGATGAATGGCGTTTTTCAGTATTTATAATGAGGTAGACTGAGACTGACTTTAATGAGCTGAATATGTGGCGTGACTGTAAATATGGATAATAAAGTGCAGAGTGTAGCTTTACACTGCAGGAGGCTACGTTCATACCAGAGGAGTGATGGCTGTGGGCAGTGTTTCACAGCTGATTTACAGTTTTATTTTTAATTTTGTACTATCAAATCACCGTTTGGTTGTCTGTTCACTGTGTGTTTTGTGTTGCTTTTCTGCTCTACAGTGAATCATCGGCATTAATGAGTAGGCTAACTATTTTGCTCACTGTAAGCCAAGCATACAGATCGGACTGTGCTAGAGCCAGAATATGTTCACACTGAACTGAAGGGATTAAAGGGATTTTATTTTATTTTTCCTAACCAGAGTTGGTGATGGAACAGTGGGAAAACTAACCAAGACTGTTTTATTTCACTTCTGTCACGTTTGAATGAGGTTTTATGAAGAGGTAACAATGCAGTGAAGCTCGTCTTGGGAGAGAAAGTCGGATTCAGAAGGTGTGCAGTTTTGTTTTCCTGTTAAAGGAGGAAAGTGGTTGTAAGATTATTTCCTTTCTTGACATTTTGTGACTTTATTTGGTATCTCGCCCGTCCTACACATCCCCCGGCTGAAACTGCTGGAGGGGGCCACCACACACGTGTCAGCACACTAGATAGACAGTCAGAGGGTCATTAAAGATTCTTTGACGTATCTATAGAAAGTTTTACATTGATCCATCCTATAATCGAGGCAATCTCATGTAAGTATTTCCCTGATGGATTCTGCCTTTTCCTTCCTTCCCCCTCTTCACTCATCTTATTGCTCTTCAGAGAAAGGAAGTGGCCGGTTAGTCTTGAATCTCCCCCCGAAGGCTTCAAACTGCGAGTCAAGGGGATGCTGAGGGGCCCTGAAGGAGGCTTGTCTCCTCTCTTTTCCCCTTCTGAGTCAGACTAATCTAATATGACTTTTTATTAGATTATTCAAGTGTCTGCCACCCTGTCTGCGGCCCACTAATGCATTACCAATACCTGCCTTCACTGTCAGGATGAAGGAGCACTTCTGTGACAAGACAGGAAATAGGAGAGATGACGGGTTTCTTTGAAGCACGTCAGGAGCTGCAGAAGAGGGGGAGGAAGACGAGGTTTCCTGGAATTAGATGCTGCGAGGGTGAAGATCAGAGTCACATGATGGCTGAGCGTTTCGGAGTGAGGCCGAGCAGTTGTTCGGCTGTCAGAGAGCGAGCTCTGAAGTGTTCGTGATAGCGAGGCCTCGAGTGCTTCAGGAGCGGGAAGAGGATGAGATGCAGTGATCTGTCGCTCTCTTTTGTGCGCTGTCATTTCCTATTTCACTGCTCTTTAATAATCCAGGAAATGCACTGCACTCATCTGCTTTTTACGGCGGATTTTCATCCTCAAACACACACTTTTTCCTCTGAAGATGGAACAAAGCACTGTAGTCCGTTCGTGGAATGACCGTGTCTCCAATATGTTGTCCTATCATCTTCTTTGGTACATGTTGAGCTGAGGAGCTCACCGGACTGCATCTCCCAGTCAGAGTTTCAGCTCCAGTCACGCGTGTCCTGGAACTTCCAGTCAAATATTATTTGTTTTCTGGACATTATTTTCTGTTTCTGAGGTCGTTTTCACACCTGACCAAGCGGACTCGGTCCGATTGGGGAGCTGAAAGTCTCAGCATTGTTGCATTTATCACTTGTTTGGGTTCTGCTTTCACACTGTGATTTCTAAAGCGCACCGAACTTTCTGAGCAGCATCACGTGGTTGAAAGGGGCGCTCGCCGATTGGACAAAGTAGGAGGGAAATCCCTCCCTCCCCCCTCCCATTATTTTAGGGAATGCTACAACGTTAGTGAACGCAACTGTTCCTATAACGCTATCGTAGCTTGTCAGGGATCGATTCTGTTATTTTTCTAACTTTGACGATCTAACATGTGACAACATGAGCTCAGAGTTTAAGGACTGTGACTGTTGGTAGTTGTGATTTGATTTTCTTTAAATATGCCAAACTGTGAATTGTTTTTGGGTTATTGTTGTTCAGACAATTGAGCTAAGCTAGCTAGCAACTGCTAATGTCAGCGGTCACTTGTTACCCTAGATGCACTGCGTATGCACTGCGTACAGTGTCACTACGTACATTTGGTCCTGTGTTTGGTCCGGTGAGCTTTCACACTGCACACGAGCTGAACCAGGAGACCCACGTTTTCAGGCGGATCAGAGTTCACTTGTTTGGTCCGCACCAGAGTCCGGATGAGCTTTCACACCTGCCCAAACGAAGCGGACTATCCGAGGAAACTAACTCTGGTCCGTTTAAAGCGGACCAAACAGCTCTGGTGTGAAAGCGACCTAACTTGTGAAACTGGTCCAGTATTGAGCAAGAGCGATGCAGCCTGCAGTGTGGTCCATCCAGGCGTTCGAGCACCGTCAACGTACGTCCGCTAAGTGTTTGTTTTAGCCACCAGACTCCATTTACAGAAACAATAATTTTGAGTAAAACTCACTGAAAGTGTCCTGGTTCGTCTTTCCACCGTTCCAACAATCGCCACCAACGAAATAAGCTCTTAATTCACTGAATCAGGAGAGGACGGAAAAAGCTTGTAGAGCTGAAATATTTCCACATCTAACTCTGGAATCATCGTGTCCGGAGACACTTAAATATGTTGGACTTCAACACACACACACACCCTCTTAAAACAACGGTATTTACCGGATAATGAAGCCCTGCTGCCAGTCAGCACCAGTGAGGTAACAGCTAGTCGTGATGTAGCTTTGGATAATTGTCAAGACGGAGCTTCATTTTGACAACTGTATCCTTTTTGAGAGTTCAGTTTATAATAAAACGTCATACTTCATGAGCTGCTCGTATGTTTCCACATGTCACATCTTAATCTGAGAAGAAAGAGTTAAAAGCGCAATGTTTGCTTTTCAAATGTGGTGGAGTACAAGTAGAAAGTACCACAAAAAGGCAATACTCCAGTACCTGAAACCTGTTTGTAAGCGCAGTACTTGAGTGAATATAAGTAGTTACATTCCACCACTGGTGCCACACAAATAAGATATCATCATTTTATTATTAATGATATTATTATCATTTAAGTGGTAATAGCTCTGTGTGCTGCTGCCGCCAGCAGGTGGCACTGTTGTCCAGGCAAAGGTTCTCAGGTCACGTGGAGCTGATTAGTGTTTTACTTTATTCAGCCAGTGTGAATCCATCTGTTGCAAACACACACACACAGACACACACACACACACACACACACACACACACACACACCGCTTGCTTGTTGTCAGGTATCAGGTGTCAAACTACCAACCACACGCACATGACGGAGTGTCG
This sequence comes from Chaetodon trifasciatus, assembly GCA_037975065.1. Classification (NCBI taxonomy): domain Eukaryota; kingdom Metazoa; phylum Chordata; class Actinopteri; order Chaetodontiformes; family Chaetodontidae; genus Chaetodon; species Chaetodon trifasciatus. Next base: position 1,281,535 of record JBBMOE010000054.1, on the reverse strand, counting down.
CCACAACACCTGAGAAGCTGAGAAACCCCCTCAGAGCTCAGAGGAGACGCTGCTGAGAGCAACAAACTCCACCTTTTAAAACGGTGGCAATAAGAAAAAGAAGAGAAAAAACTAAACTAGACATTAAATCACAGAGGAGTAGATTTTGAATTTATTTGTTCACTTTGTTCAGTTTTACACTCGTGTGGGGTCACCCGGGTCCTGGGGTGCCGTCGTCTTTCTGCTTCCTGTAAATTCTTCTTCTGCTCATTGTTTTCAAACCTCTGATGCTGCCGTCGAAGATGTAAAACATATTAACATTTGGATAAAAAACAACTTCACAGGGCAGCTTCTGTTTGAACTGTGAGCTGCTGTAGAGTGAATCATAAATCCTGTGACAATAAATCAGACATTTGAGGAATTTATTTATTAACCCGTTAAAGCCTGATTTTGTCTGAAGTAGCTTTGGAAAAATAAAATTGATTTTGTCTCGGTTTGAACGAGATGTGGCTGCAGATCATGAAGTGAAACGCCGATGGGCCAGTGAGGTCACAGAGGTTAAGCCAATGATTGTGGTTCACTATCGATCAATAGTTTGGTCTGAAATGGTTAAAGTGTCTCTTATAATTTAACAGAACTCAAGCTGACGGTTTCACATTGCTTGTTTTGTCTGATCCAAACCCCAAATCTGTTCAGTTTACTCTCATAGAGCAGTAACTTTTTGGCAGTTTTGCTACAAAAATGGTGGAAATGATAGACGCCAAATAATTTCCTGATTGCTGAATTGCTGAATTGTCTGTAGCTGTAAAGCTCCACTGTGTTTCATTTGTCCTTTCTGCTGAGAGCCAATCAATATGTTCTCTTTAAGCCTCTCTCTTCTGCTTTTTGGTGCACGATTTGAGGTTTTTGCACAAACCTGAAATAATAAGTGTATGTATAACGATTCATTGATTTACATCTACTGCACTTTATTTTGAAATTCCATGTGTAATTGATCGGTGTGTGTGTCTGAGTGCTCGGTTTGGTGAGTGTGACCTGTGTACTTCTACTCACTGTACTGCTGTTGACCACCACATGAAAGGCTGAATTTGTGTTACTCTGAAAGAGGACAGCGAGTTAATCTCACCAGCTCAGGCCTACCTGCTGTCGCTGCAGCGAACGCACCGATTGGCTATCGGCCTCGGGCTCCATTGTCGCGGCCGCGCTCCTGTTGTCTCATACCTCAACAGCTGTAATGAGAGAGGGGAGGCAGGGAGGGGGAGGAGGCCTTTTTCCCCTCCTGTAGGGAAGCTGTTGAGCTTAATGTTTAATAAGCCACTGGACACAGAAGGAAACCTGATCCTCTCCGGAGAGGGAGGCGTGTGTGTGTTTTTGTGTTTGTGTACTTGTGTGTGTGCACTCGGTGTGCGTTTGTTGTGTGAGTATCCAGGCGTGCTGCATTATTCTCTGGTCAGTGTGTGAATCAGATGCTCTGTGTTGATTGGGCTCTCTTGTAATTGACTCTTTATTCAACTCAAGGCCGGCTCGTGTTTCTCCTCAGAGCCGCCTGCTCACAAAACTAAAGACTCCCTTTTCTTTGAGTCTTTTGAGGCTCCGTTGATCGATATTTTTGTTAACACTGAATCAAACGGTCGTACGCGGCAGCTTGTTTGGATTAAGCCGCAAATGTTCATCAACTGTGCGGCCCTGCGGAGCTTTTTGAGCCTCCTTCGCTTGTTGTTTTGGTTTTGACTGCACACACATGCAGACCCCAGTTACACCGAGCATGCAGCCTGTAACTGGAAAAGAAAAACTGCATGTTAATGGGAGGAAGCTTAAGAGCTGGTTTAGCTCAAATTGTGATTGGATCTTAGCCAGGTGTTTATAACATCTGTGCAGGTTGACCTCATTCTGCATGAAAGAAATCCACTCAAGACGGGAAAAGGTCGCGTACCTCTGCCTCTGACCCCATTAGCGCTCGACATTTAGAGCGTCTCATATCTGGATACAGTCTGGATGAGATTTACACACTTTCATCTACTTTTAGCCACGTTTAGCGCCTCAGTGTGCCAGATCACAGGTGTCGTTGCACTGCGTGGTTCTGCATGCTAACCGGGTTGCTAAATGAATGGTGAATAATAATGTGTTTGCTGGATGCGTAAACAGGCAAGTGTTTGCTAACGTGGCAGCCATAATTACTCTGAAGGTTACAATATCTCATGGCTGTGCGTCTGTCTAGTGTCCAGAAACTGGTTATTGCAGCTTTAAGGTGACACTCTTTTAAATGCAGTAATTGAGATGTTTGTAACGCTGGTGGCTTGCTTGTAGTGTCAGCATCTGTCTTAGAATATCAACCCGAGGACATTGCAGGTTTTGTCAGTGTGTGATTAAAAATGCGTTTTGTGTGTCGAGACCTTCTTCATCACCGTAGCACCTTTTTTTTTAAAAACAGGACAGGAGTTACTGCGCTGATGTTTTCGTTGATGGGTGAAAATGAATGTTCTTTTCCAGCAGCTGCAGGTTGACTCATGGTGTGCAGTGTTTTCCCTTTCGTCACGGCCCCGCTGCACCTTTTACTTTAAATCTCATCCAAGCGTCTTTTATTGTTTCGTACCCAACAGTGGAACAGCCCTCTGCCTCCACTTTAAAGACATTTGCTTCCTGTCTCTCGTCGGAGGATGAAGGGAAATGCCATCCCTCTCGCATGAATCACATCCCCTCCTTTTGCGTCCGTCTTCGCCTCCTTTTATTTTCTCATTAAAAACGACTCCCCTGGGCTCGGATGAAAACATCACAGTGGATGAAAATGATGCAGTAACGTTACCACAACACGTCAGGGGTCACCTGCAGGCACGTTTACAGTGCAGCGTTCAGGGTCAGGCTACATGAGGTGGGTTCAGGAGCAGTTCGCCTCCAGACATTTGCTGTTAAGTCACAGCCAGCAGATCACACACATCGCTCTGCCTCCACAGCTGTGTGCACCAGAGCAGCTGGACGCACACTGAGGTTACAGTTGTAGCCACCAGCCAGTTAAGCGTTCGTATCAACCACATGGCGCTTGGCTGGCAGTAATAATACGGCTTTTACTCATCAACGGTCACACTGAAAGGCTATTCTGCTGCGGTCACGTGTCCTCTGTTGGCCTGCCTCCTGTCCTGGGACTCGGCTAGAGTTACGGGGCAGCTAAAGCCTCTGATGTATTATTCATCTACTCATGTCAGATATTACAGGGGAACAGGGTGACGTGGGGAGGGGGTGGCATGCACTGCTGCACCACAGGGTCAGGAAGTGGACGCAAACGGACTAACAAGTGAGCCGGCTGGCAGCCCGATGGACGAACAGGCCGCCAGGCAGGGACTGAAGGGCTCTGTCTCTTATGACGCATCTGTCACGGTGTCCCCGAAAACACTCGTCCCTCTTCTGTGAGCGTCCCATCTGTTTCCCTGTTGTTCCCCTCGGTCCAAACTTCAGGACTGTAAGCTTCACTGTAGGTTCATTAAAAACCGAATCCCTGACGGCCATACAACCACAACTTTACATATCAAAGACAAGCACAGGCTGTCCTGATTTTTGCACCCTGATTTTTACAAATTGTATCCACGTTTTGGCAATTTCCGCGATATTCCACATTATCCAGTCAGCTCTGATTTCTCTGTGATTCCGTAGGTATTGTGTGCATCGGGGAAATCAGAGGACCCTAGGTGATAATAAATCATTGATTTCAAAATTAAACCTCAGAAATTTCATATGAACTGCCTTCCAATAATAGTTGTCATACTAGCCGTGTTTCCTTCAAGGTGTTTTCATGCGATGGAAACGGCAAATATTTGAAAAACTTACTGAATTTTGCGAAATGTTTTTTGAAAAACAGATTTATGTGCTAAATGGGAGACGGAAACACCTTTGCCAATTAAGTTCTGTCTTCGTTTACGACACTCAATACAAAAGAAGAAGAAGTTTCCTCTGTACAGCCATGCAGAACGTTTCTGATACCGCCAACTTCTGACAAAACTACGCTTTGCATAGCCTCGTTTGTTCACTCCAAACCAGTGTAAGGAAACATGACTAATTCATATTTTCTCAGATTTTTTGTTTTTGTGCTTGAAATTAGCTTGAATTAGATGAAAACGTGGCGGCGGTGTCTCAGCTTTGTGTTTGCTCCATGTGCTGTTTGTATTCAGTTATTCCTTAAACCAATACAGACACTGTGTTATCTGATGAGGTGGCTGTTCCCACAGCGGACAGCAGACCACAGAAGAGAGATCATCATTATCACTGTGTTGGCGTCACAGCATGCAGCCGTGGAACGGAGACCTCAGGACTTCGGTCCAGTAACGGGCTGAGCTGTTCGCCATCCAGACGCCCCGCCGTGTCCCGCTGAGACCGGGAATTAGCCCACCGCCCGTTGCCGCTGTGATCCATTACTGTGCTCGCACAACATGTGGAGGAGGGGGAGAAAAGACGGTTCTGAACAGGGTGAAAAAAAGAGTTAAAACCTGACCCTGTCCCTGCACACAAAGCCCAGGGGTATGCGAGGGCTGTGGGAGCAATAATAGCCCTGCCTAAAAATAAAAGGGGCAAAATGACAGTGGAGGATACCGTTACAAAGAGCTCCAGTGGACAAATAGGAGGGCCAGCGCTTTGAAGAGTTTCTCACAAAAGACGGACCACACACTCCCCCTCCGCCACCACCTCAACCCCACCCCCCCACCTCCGCCGCCCGCTCTCCTCCGCCTCCGATCAGGTTCCCATTATCGTCAAGGCCACACGGTGGAGAGGGCAGGAGGGGTTTGAAACGCCTGTCAGAAGCCGCTCGTCTGTGTCCGGCCTCCGTGAGCTCGTGTGAGGCACGCTGGAAGCTCAAAGGACGGCGGCGCTGCTCAGTCGGTCCACCATTTAACACAAAAACTGTAGCCATCAAGCTTTGTGCAGACGTTCATGCGTTACAGTCGAATAGGCATACAATAGTTTGAAGTGTCTAAATGCTCAGGAAAGGTGCTTCCTTTTTGTGAAAACTTTGACCTGCTGATGGCGAAGTCGGGATCACTAAAGTCACCAGGTGTCCTTTTTCGTGGATCGCTAACGTTTGTCCAAAAGGTCGTACAATCCGTCCAGAACAATCACAAACCTCCTTGTGCTCCATCAAGAGTTCTGTCAAGATAAATGAACTGCCAAGTGACCCCACTCTCAGATGGGTGGGAACCTACAGTGTTTAAAGCCACTTGTCACTCACAGGAAGGTAAATTGAACCAAGTGAAACAGTATTTTCCTGTGATTCAACACTTCACTGCTCATTGTATTCTCTAATGTGGCGAACCACACCCACTCAGACGGCTTAAAGAAACCATAAAATCTTTCTGACTGGTTGAAGGACTGTAGTGACTGAGGCCCAGGTACAGGTGTGTGTGTGTGTGTTTGCCAGAGGGTCCAAGTGTTGGACGAGGTGCACATGTCCAGGCATGTCTCCGGCTCCCCGTGTCCCACAGTTGGCCTCTGTAATTAGGACCTGGGCTCAACCATCCAACACTCCCACAGTTCTGACAGGAGGAGGATGACGTTGCCTCCAGATGCTGATGGAGTTCAGTTGCACAATAAGTGACAGTAAAAACATCAGGATCAGCAAGTGGTGATTTTCAGGAGGTTTTGGTGACGGGAAAGATTTGGAAAACTCAACAAAGCAACAGCAGATGTTACTGATGGTCCCTTTGAATGAGGTTGTGTCCATTTAATCGACCCTCTGGTGTGATTGACTTTAACATACTTCATAATCAGAGCTCATGCTAAACGTGACGCTAAGAGCAGTGAGAGTGATCCGAAACATTGAACGATGAGTCTAAACTCCCCGTAAAGCTCCGTGAAGAAAAGATGTTTGTCCGTCGTTGTAAGAGATTGATTACGGTTACTTCTCAGGTTCAGTTAAATGAGCAGCAGGTTGTTTTCTTAAAGAGAAGGAAGGATTTTCTTCAAGCCTCCAACCTGCTGATCGGACCTTCTGCAAAACACCCAGTCCTGACCTCTGACCTCTCTGAGGAGGGTAGAGGATCATTTGCTGCGTGGTGCTTTCCGGCAAACTTTCCCACCAATAAAAATCCTCAGATTATGTCAGAACATATGCACACTTGATGAGGAAACACACCTGTGGCCTATTTCTGGATGCCCAATCATCCAATCAGAGTCTTGGCTTAAAAAATGTCATTTTTAAAGCTGTATCAGGTCTTTTCTCCTGTTCTTGCCTGTTATCTTCCTGTATGTGCTCACGTATCACACCTGAAATGAGTCACCTTTTATCTAAGAAGTGTTTTTTTTCCGTCGCTCGTTACCTCCCTGGAGGGTTTGGGTGTCGGGGTGTTAGTCAGAACACTTCGTCCCGTGGCGCTCCCTTCTTCTCGTCACAGCCTCGTGGCAGGTGCTTATCGGGGCCGCCAGCCGGACCACTCCTTCGGCTCAGAACCGGGCCGGCCGGGGGAGGATAGCGTGGCCCGCTCCCATTTTCAACACGGCATTGTTGTGCCTGGCAGCGCGCTCCGCCAGATTGAGATCTTGCGGGAGAAAGTGTCATTTCCTTAAGCTAAACCCGCCCGAGCGCGGCCCGCTGCCACCTTCCTAAGAAAGCAGGGAACGAACATTTCCAGCCCGTCTGTCAATGCGGCACCAAATGACCGTGTATTAACAATGCTGCTGCACCCTCTTTAAGATCCTGACCAGCGATACACACACATGCACACACCCACGGACACATGTAGTCACACAGCTTTGGCTTTTTGACCTTCGGCTCCCACACGTTCGTCTCTGAGTGCTGCATCTGTGCTGTTGTTTACAGTAAAAGTTATTTTTACCTTTTATCTTTTTTTGGGGACTTCCTGTTGGGCAGAAGCAGCTACTTGTTGTGGTTTTGAGGGCGTGTCAAACTGGGCCAGAAAATCAGCTGAAGTTAGCAGCGCTCAGGTCGGCATCGGACCAGAATCCAACCGGTGCACCTGAAGGCTGACGTCATTTATCTTTGATGTTTGAAAAATCCACATTACGTGCAGACGTTCGCAGCTTGTGAAGCTACTTTGACGCCTCCACACAGTTTTATCTGCACAGCTTTCATCACAGCGCGCGCTGTATTTGCTTTGTGCAGGTTAATTGAGATGAGGTTGACGTTTCGTTCTTTTCGGTTCTTTCTTGTGCGTCTTCATTTAATAACACTCAGCAGTTTTTTGCTCTTTTTTTCCTTCATTCCTTCTGTCCGTTTCCCCCAACAATGAAACCTCTGCTCTTTTACTTTCTCGTCCCGATCCAGGAGCATCATTACCACGTGTCACCATGTGTCAACCAAAGACGGCGGTGGATTTCTTCCCCGGCTCCTGATTGGAGAGCGTCTGAGCAGCAACTTGACAGTCTCCAAACTGCACCAGTGCTGTGATCCACAGGTACCTGCTGCCCACAAACTACTCATCATTTAAAAGCAAATCTCTTGCTGTTGCATCCAGACAACATGAGAGGAGACATTAAAGAAACTGTACGATGCTACATGCTCACATGCAGCTCCTCTATATCTCAACCTAATGGGGATTCAGAGGCCATACAATAGGCTGGTGCAGACCTTTATGTGGGGGTCCCCTCCCTCTGAAGAGACATATTAACGGGCTTCTGTGACTAATGGATGTAGTGGGATCTAATTTAAAGGAGGGAGGGTATCAAATCCACGCGTGCACAAAGACATTAAAGGAAGTCCTCCGGGAGGCCGCGGAGTTTTGATCCCTGCCGCCCCCCCGTGGGACGCCTCGCTGTTCATTATGTCGGATAAAAACCAGGACAAAGGAGGAAAAGACAAAGAAAATACAGTACTCTGCGCTTTTTGTGCCGCTGTAATTTATGGAGCGATACACAATGTTTGGAGTCGAGATCGTCATCAGGCATCAGACAGGAAGTGTAGTGGCTGCGTGCGCTCCTCATTAATACTCACTGTCAGTCTTAAACAATCCGTGATGTGCAGCTTGTTTTTCAGAAGTATTTCATCTAGAGCTGTTTTAGCTTAAAGGGTTAGTTCACCCAAAAAAGCATTACCCTGTTAATCCTGTTGGCATACAGCCGTCCATCATCACAAAGCCTTTTCCAGACCAGGGTGTTCACAACAAACTGGTTGATAAAGTCGAGTTCATGTTCCTGAGACTCTGAGCTGCAAAAGCTCGATCAGGAGTCCAAACTCTGGAGTTCAGGATGACGCAGTACGCTTCATTTACAGTGTCTTTACTGGCATCACCAGCTCAGCTCAGCCGGACTCTGGTGGTCTGATTTTTATCAGCATCGGCTGGAGATGTTGGATGACCAGGTTCAGCTCCTGAGATGACCCGCCGGCCTCGCCCAGACCCCATGTTTTTGATGAACTGTTCCAAAATGGCACATTTAATGTCTCACCTAAATCTCAAAATGACATTTGGTGACACTGCCATTTGCAGTGCAAAGATGATAACAGGTGTGAGTCTTCATCGTCGCTGCAGGTTGATGTTAAATGCATGCTGGGATGCTTTTCTACCCCCAGTCTCAGCCCAAAGTGCCCTCAGTAAAATGGATGAAGAGCACTTTGAGTTCAGTCCACAGGCCTCAGGACGTAGTTTCATGTCTCATTTTTCAATGTTTTGAGGGCCAAATATGAAATCCTTTAAGCTCCATTGTGTTGACGTCACAGCAGAAGCCTCAAAAACACCTCGAAACCAAAACACCTGCAGCAAATGTGTGTTTTTGTGATTTGTGTGAAGTGACATTTTAAAGCCTTCAGTAGGTTAAGTGCTGTTGCCTGAAAGCAGAGTTTAAAATCTGTAGGCCGTCATCCATCATCCAGCGCTCTGCAGTTTAAGCATTGCCATCGTAATTCCGATCACCTGCTTTCAGCTGATTTGAAAAGTGTGTAAATCAGAGAGGACTGCAGGCCTCCACACGCTGCCGCATACACCTGGTGGAGGGACCACGGCCCGCTTTTCCTTTATTACGTAACTCCGACGCTTTTTGCTCTCATAGTTTGGATTAGATGAAAAGTTGATGCATCATTTTTTTTTGCCTGTATTTGTGCTTAATGCTCAGAAAATCCAGTCTTCTGTGTGAGAACGTTCACCGTTCCTTCACTTTTGGTTATTCTCTCTTTCATCCGTTACTTCTCAAACCCTTTTAAATCCAGATCACTGGAGGAAACTCTGAGTGCCCGATACAGAAGCAATGTATGATGTGTCACGACATGCAAAAACAACAAAGAAAAAAGGCAGTTTCCCGCTTCCCAGCAGCAGAGTGCTCAGTGCTGCTGAGTCATACAAGTGAGATCCTATTTTAATCACTAGCACAGCTGTAAGATAGCGTTGGACGCTCGGCGCCCAGCAGCGGTCTGTGCTGATAGAAGACCATCATGCATCTTTGACTTTGACGTGGTTTGTTTCTCTCAGGTGTGATGACGCTGTTCTCACCGCAGTAGTTAGTAAAAATGACCAGTCAGCCGGAGCAGACAGTTTAACTGGAGGTGAAACAGGGAGCGAGTGCACCTGTAATTTCGCTAATAGTACCAGGAGAACCAACTGTGTCGACAAGAAGCTCGAGAAATGTGTATCGCTGACCAATAACAGCTTCATAGTGCGACCTCTTCACAGTGTCCACCCAAAGTGATCCCACTCAGCAGCTTGTCCAGTCCGTAACCCAGACCTGACTCAGAGCCTGTTTGGTTCATAAAGGTGCGTTTTGACACAACTGGACGTTACGTAGTTCTGATTTTTGTCAGGTGTGTGTACCTGCGTACCAGATATGTGCACCCCTGCTAATAGTCACTCATTGCATAGATAGGAAATCTGCACAACTACGGCAAGCACAGTGGGTTAAATTTGAGCCAGTTAGAATAATAAGTTTGCTGTTTTTTCTGCACCTTCTTTTTCAAATAAGTTTGACTCACCTGGAGGTTTGAGTCCAGCCTGGCTCGTGTTTTTTCCCTCTAAGATGGCCTCCCTCTGTCCCTCCGCTGGGCTCATATCCTCAACACTCTTCATGTAACACATTTTATGCTCTGAAATTAGTCCAACAAATAGCTGTCTGTTAGTGTGATCTATGGCCTGGATCACAGCCACACGCACACACTCTGAGCACCTTGCGTGAATACTTTGGGTACTGTTCATCTTTCTGCCAATACACGTTGGCGTGATAGTACAATAATTTGCATACGGTGATGATCTCCTGCTCTTACTGTAAACACTGATCTCGCATGCGTCCATGTTTCCTCGCATGTGAGCGCCTGCAGTTGAGGATACGCGCTGCGGTGTTTTGTACAGCGGTTTGTGGCGTGGAACAGTTTTGACTGTTCTGGTTTAATTGGTCCGCGGCCCTGCTGCCGCTGCTGTCGACAGGGGCACGCCCTGCCCTTCCCTCTGCACGTCGCAGTAGGATATTTTCACAGGAGGTGGGCACCTGCCTCGGCTTCCTCGCTGATTGTTTCCAGGACCGGGGGCCTCTATAGTCCTGACATTTTTTGCACTGAGGTAACGTTTCCTTGCATTATGGTTGCAGAATAGCTCCCCTTGTCCATTGTCCGGCACGCTAAAACTCCTTATGGATTCGTGAACAGTGATGGGGGAAAGTGGAGGGAGGGAAGGGGGGAGATTCCGGGGAATTCCAGCAGCATTCCTATCAGATTGCCTTCCTCGCTCTTTTTTCTTTCAGCGTAATCAGTGCAGCCCTGTGGTGTCAAGGCCATGTCAGAGCTCTGTGCTTTACACATAACATTAACAGCATCTTGCAGCTTGATGATCGTTGAAATAAACAGAAAAAAATAATCATGCATGAATCTGCAAGGAGGGCAAAAATGTAAGTGCATTTCCTGCATGTTTGAGCAATAAAGCAGAAGCTAATAACAGCTGTGTGCGAGCACGAAGGTGATGTTTGATTCAAGAAAAGTGGTTTCATTTAAAAAAGACGGGAATTATAGAATTCGAGAGGAACATTTTCTTTAATTGATTCAAAATTAAATTACGCAATTAAAGTGTCACCACAGGAGCAGCACTTGGCTTTTACAATCACACACTTAAACACTTTCCCACTCAAAGCGTTTTAGGAGAATCACGCAGCTATGAAAGTACCTGCTGCATCAGGTTTCAGAGCAATTAGACCGAGAATCCTCCAGAGAAGACAAGAGCCAACAGAAAAAAGCCAAACAAACAGAATCAGGGTTTGGAAAGGCTTCTTATCTGTGTTGGTGGTAAACAGAGCAGAGAGGGTGCAGTGATGGAGGGTCAGTCTGAGGGCCGCCGCTGTGCTGATGGAGCAGCTCTGAGCGGGTGGATGTGTTGACGCCGGTGCTGCTTGGTTTGACTCCAAAGACTCAAAGGCAGAGTCACCTCTCTGATGGTCCGTCCACCCATTTAGCAGCTCATCAGTCACAGACAGGAGTGGACAAAGTGCTCTGAACTCATTCTGAGGCTGTAATAACAGTTTAAAAACACTTCAGGACAACGAGTGCTGCATTGAAACGTTCACTCGAAGTACGAGCAGCAAACTGGTGCAACATGTAGACAACAGAGTGACAGTGTGCCATCTGACGAGTCTAACAAACGTTTCTCAAGCACTCAAAAACGCTGAAAGCTAAGACGAGAACGTTAAATGCTCACTGTGGAGTGTTTGCCAGTCAGCTAACATCCAGAGGTCATAATATTTGTCTTATTGTGACAGGAAGCAGGAAACAACAAATGTGACAACACCAACCACCACCTCCCAAAGCATCCTGCACGTGGATTAATTGATGATCCTGACAGTAGCCGACCAGCTGTGATAGCGCGCTAGGTAGCCACTTAATTAGCTGCTATCTGCCTCTGGTTAGGTGTCGTGGTGTGATGATGTTGAAATATATTTTTTCCATTTCCTCTCCTCATCATCAATCAGTCAGACTCTCGTAGTCGGTGCAGGAAGCAGAAACTTAACATCCATGGAGTTTTAAGCTGCTGTAAGTTCAGATATTTTATTTATTCAAATCATAATTTTGTTGTTTTTCTTCTGTTTTTGGCCCCTGACCTGCATCAGGTGGTTGAGCAGTAAGATCTTTTTAAACAAGTGGAATTATCCTGCATCCACAGTCAGACTTCACCTGATCAGTGCAGCTCCTGGATCAGCACCTGACTGTCTGTGCCCTTCAGAAATAAAGGTATAAAAAGCTGGCAGGGAGAATGACAGGAGCCGGATCAGGTCCAAGTTCAGGGAGGTCGGACCGAGGGTAACGTGGAGAAGAAGGCCTCTGATTGGATCGGCTCCAAAGCCTCAGGTCTCAGGTTTTCCTGCAGTACCTGTGAGGTTTGCAGCTTTAAATCATCCTGGCACTGACTTCTCGCTGGAGCACTTTTGTAATGAAGCCTACGTGTTACAGCACCAACAGGCGTGACTCAGGAGGGAAATATTGTGCACGCTTGAGTTTTTATCTTAAATGCTGCACTTTCGATATGCGACGTCTCTGTGCAGAGCGTCCGTGAGCTCGCCTCCGCGCCCCGTCCACCTCGTGTTTGTGTGTTTGTGTGGCGTTTGGGTGCTCCAGAGAGCACACAGGAACATTTTCCCACTGCTCCGTGGAGCCGCCGTTCTGTTGTCGCGAAGCCGCAGCCGCGCTGGTCATTGTATTTGTGTCCTGTGTATCACTTCCTGCGTCAGATTGTGGATTGTTAGCGAAACAATGGTGTGTTTCGCCTTGAAAGGACACCTCAATCATTTACCACTAGGCTGTAAACGCAGACGTATACAGCGCTGCTGCTCTGAGACAATATGTATTTTTCCCTCTGTGCTGTCACTTGAATGCAGCGTGAGCCGACGGTCCACGTAATGAATCATAATTTAGATATGAGCATAGCCCTGATTTTTTTTAACATCTGAATACAATACAATGAAGTGCGACTGGCTTTTCACAGCGATCCTCATCAAGTGACAGGGCGCCAAGTTTCTAAACCCCTCCCATTACTGCTGATAAAAGACAGAAAAAAGCAAAAAAAAAAGAGATTTTGTTGAAGATAATTCAGGCAGCGATGTATATTTCCAGTGAAAGGAGAAGATTTATGTCTTCTTCTGTTGTTACAAAACAGCCCGTCTATAAAAAGGGCTTATTTCCTGTGAATTCAGCCGGTGTGGGGTATCACCTACTGTACTTAACCAGAAGTATTCGTGTGAGCCAAAGCAAACATGCCCACCTCCACAAATATGCAGTCAAGCACACACTTGTCGCTCCTGGTTGTGGTTGTGGTGATGGTAGCGAGAATGAAGCCTCTCCCGCATCCCGGCTCACCTCCCACCGAGGATGTTATGCAAAAGAAGAACAAGAACAAGAAATCAAAGCAAAATGTAGGCCAGTGCGAGACTTTGGCAGAAAAGCTAACATGTTTAGACCGAATGGCATTCTTCAGGTCAGGAAGTCTGTCTTTATTAGGCTCCAACATGTTGCTGCTGCTGCTGCTGCTGCTGCGTGACAGCAGTCACTTCAGGTGGAGAGTTCAGTGATTCAGAACTGTGGCTGAAGGACAGCGTCAGCGTTTGGCTGTTTCAGTCGCGTCTTTTCAATCAGTGATGCAGAAATTCAGGTGAAAATCTGACTAATTACACTAATTTGAACCATAAAACTTGGACTCGCGATGAAGAGCCTGCTTGTGTTCTCTTCCCACTTCTCTCTGTGTTCAGTCCCAAAACATTATGTACTGCAGACTGTGATGACCAGTGTCCTTTTGTGGGACAACCTTTGTGCCTGTGAGGACATAAAATCCAAGTTTAAACTTATTTCTGTGAGCGTTTTTCTATAAAAACTTTGACCCACAGATAAGAGACCGAAGTTAAGCGAGTGCTCTCTCAGTCCATTCAAAAACAAGACCGAACACAAAGAAGCTGTGACTCACCTGTCAGGCTGCCCACAGCCGTAATTGCTGAAATTTTCATCTTTCCATCAAAGAATGTCACGTGTTCATTCACAGTCACCCTGCGTAGCAGCGAGTGGATAACACACACAGAGAAAGTGATGATTCTCCCGCCTCTATCTGCCGCCATGAAGGCAGATAAAACCCTCAGATCTGACAGATACAGAGGACGTGAGCGTCCCTGAGGAAGAGTTTCAGGCCCTGAAAGCAGAAAAACACGTGGCTGAATCAGCTGCGTTTTAAAACTCTTATTACATTTCAGGCTTTAACCTGATGCAGCTTCCAGTAACTGCTTCATCTGGTGATTTTCATTTCATGTATTCATGATTTTTATTCATTTTTCTCTGGTTTTGCCCTCTTCCTGAGCCAGTAGTCAAGGTGCTTTCTTATTTTGCTGTTTTCAGGATGTTTCTGGGTGTCGACCTTTGGGCAGCAGGTGTGAAACCCCCCCGGCCAATAACAGTGCGCAGTGAGTGAGGACGGGACTTAAAACATAACAAGCAGGAGAGAAAGCTAACGAGTAGCCAGGGTCGATTTGGATGTTTCAGAGCAGAAAAATGCTTCTCGCTCTGCCTTTAAGTCACTCTGAATAAGAGTTGAATGACCGTGACGATATTTGTACCTGTTTTTTTGTTTAAATCTGTTAAAATGAGACACACAAGAAGAAGCACAACACGTCTCCGTTCACGTACACTCAGCACGTGTATGTCAGCAGCAGCAGCAGCACAAAATGCAGAATTTAACTGCATACCAGCTGCTAGCATAGACGACGCTACAGACGCTGAGATAAACTGAGTGATTTAGCGTCGAAGCTGTTTGTGTTGCAGCTGTTCTTTTTTCTTTTTCTATTCATTTTTTGGTGGTGTGTGTTCCTGTGGTTGCTTCCACTGTGTGTTACTGTTGTTCGTTGCTTTCCCTGTGGAGTTATTTCATGTGTTTTCTGATCTTTATGCCTGGGTCACATGACAGTTTTGGTCTTATTCATTCACTGTGTGTCAGTAAGGACCCCAGGAAGACCAGCAGCCAGTCTGTGGAGGCAAAAAGAGTTTGTTATCCATGTTGAATTAACTGCTGGCTCACAGATAAAGACAGGCTGATTAAAGGATCACATGATGCTTCTCTGACGAATCAGGGAAGGACACGTCATGAGCGAACGTGGGTTTGCGCTCGTCCAGACTGAAACGGGGTCAGCAGTGAGGATAGTTCGTGTGAATGTGGGCCTTTGAGATCCCGGCTGAGAGACTCACAGAGACCAAAGTCCTGATCTGTCCGCCCCCTCTGTTGACCCTTTGACCCATCGGGACACCTAAACCTGCTTTGAAAAGGCACAGCAGCCATTTGCTTCGCTTCCCCTCCTTGTTTGTACTTGTCTTCTCCTTCAGCGTGTTGTACTGGTTATAAAATGCGTGTGATTAGCCACATAAATATTTGATCCACGTGCTGACTGATCTGAGTCCTCAGGTGTGCAGGATGCAGGGAGCTTCATCCAGGCCTTTTTAAAAGCTTTCGCAGAGCTCTCAGAAAGCCCCTTGAGCTCACGCAGGTATTAATTTGCAGTGATTACCTGTAGCTTCACAGGACCAGCAGCACCTCCAGCCAGCAATCTCAGACGGGGGCCTAATTGACACTGTCTGTGGGGAGGGGGGTGGAGGGGGGTGCTGTCGTTTTGTTCCTTCCTTTTTAGAGCTGAGGGCTCCCCACCCTGCGGAGCTTAATGAGATGTTTACATGGAGCTGGGTGTGGGAACCGGGGCCCATATGCTGCTGTGTAAGATGACAGGGACCTGCTTTGTGTTTCTGGTCTTGTTAAGAGGTTTTAGTGCTGAAATCAGAGCCTGCGGCCTCCACCGACCTGCAGCGAGGTGAGAGACGCTGGGCGTAACATCTGCTATCTGTCAAAGCGCTAAGGCATAATGGGAGAAAAGGTCTCCCTTCATGAAGGTCCAGTTAAAACCAGTGCGACAGATGGATTTGGATCAAGCTTGTAGTTTCCTCAGTTTAACAGATAAACACTCTTTTTATTGAATTTTAGAGCTGCAGATTCCTCTCTTACTACTACCTCCAGCTGGGTGTCCTCATTTTCCAGTCTAGCTTCAATACAGCCCCTGAATTTTGCACCAATAGCAAAACGGGGAATTTAAAAATGTCTTTTCAAACTCCTCATCAGTGAAGTTTTTCTGATTCTGAATGTGAATAACTGGAGAGCTTCGCCTTCAGGCTCAGCCTCCTCTTCACCCCGGCAGTCGCTCGTCTCGGAGGGGCTGAACCTCGTCCTCACCTCTTCACAAACACTGCTGGTTCGTTCACTTTGATCAGTTAAATAAGTCAGTTTGAGTCCGTCCAGTAGAAGAATGCTCTGCCGGTCCAGGCAGACGAGCCTGCGCTGGATACCATTCAGAGAAAGACACTCGGACGGACGGACGGACGGACAGACGGACAGCGTAAAGGCTTCAGTCCTGCTCGCTGCAGGTGATAAAGGCAGTAAACCATCATGTCTCCAGCGTTATCAGACACACAGCTTCGGATTAGAGCGGCTGCACCTGCTGCTGCTGCTCACACACTGACCTCAGCTCAGAGGAAACGAATCCGCCCGCCAGCAAACACCTGCTCACCTGCCACCTGCCCTGTGTGGGCGTCTGTGTCGAGTGTGTGTAGGCGTGTGGGTGTGCGCCGGCGGCATGTGTGTGTGAAGCTATGTCGCAGTGTGTGTGAACATGTGTCTTATGATGATTGGAGGTGTGTGTGTGTGTGTGTGTGTGTGTGTGTGTGTGTGCGCCTTCGTGGTTAAATATCTGTGGTTTTCAGGAGGGCGTCAGAGCTGTGAGCAGTGACTCTGTTCACTGGGAAACCACAGACTCCCTCCCCTCACACCTGTATTCATGGTTTGTGCCATGTTATATCAGTTATGCCAGAAATCCCTCATCAAGGTCTGAAGCGACTAAAAACACACTTTAAAAGTGCAGCTTCTCTTTCTGATTGATTTAAGTGTAAGGCGACAGTCTGAGGTTCTCCTATAGAACATGAAAAGGAGAACGTTCCTCACCATGATGAACATCTCAGCCGACCTGTGTTTAGATCCTGTGTGCTGTGTCTGAGTTTGGCTGATGCATGGATGCTCCTTGTTACCATGGCTGAATGTCTCTCTCATTGGCCACCGACAGCCAATCATGGAGCTATTTAGCATAGCAACTGCAAAATCATGAGAACTCGGTTCCAGCCATTCAGAGGCTCTTTATTTAGAAGACTTTCATGGACAAATATTAGTTGTTTCATGAAGCCGAAGCTCTTGAGCTCAGCCTGCTAGCTGGAGTTGAAAGAGCTCCAAAAGATGAAGGATTACTCCGTGTGTACTGCAGTTTCATTGAACCTTCAGCCTTTTGCGTGACCTTCCCTCCACCTTCTCCTGCGGTCCTGCACTCATTTATTCAGCGTTAACAGACACTTTGTGTTTTGTTGTTGCTGCGCTAACATCGAACCACAGATCCTCCACAGAACACCTCCATCACAGCTGTGCTCGTTGCTTCCTGACTGCCAGTGTGGAGCTGAAATCACATGAAATGCTGAATCACACTTTCCAGCCCGACTGAATGTGTTGTGTTCAGTGTGATTTATGTCTGTCAGATTTGGGAAAACTCTGATTTGATCCACCTGCAGTCTGAGTGTAGCCTGATTATGAAGCAGGACCTGATGAGATGAGATAAATGACACATATTCCCACTTTATTGCATCACAAGCAAGGTTTGTACAGGCTGCATGAACTGGAAGAGACGTGGGTGTGTGATTCAAACAGAGCAACAGCGTGGGGAGTTACAAGGTGATGAATAATGCCTGTTCACTCACAAGGTAGAGATAAGTGTGTGTGTGTGTGTGTGTGTGTGTGTGTGTGTGTGTGTGTGTGTGTGTGTGTGTGTGCATGTGTGCGTGTGGGCCTCCAGCCTGTCAGCGAGCTGTCAGGTGATCAAACAGTGTTTCCTCTGAGGGTGTGAGCCTTTAAAGCAGGAGGTGAGAGGAGGTGCAGGCTGAGGTCAAACAGGGTTTCTGCTGTGTTGACCTCGTCTACCTGCAGGAGGTCACGGCGCTCAGAAAGCTGCAGAATGTGGAGCGGTCCGGCTCAAAGCTGCTTCAGCTGGGTGGATGGATGCTTGTCGCTGACATGGAGGCTTGAAGCCACCAGGACATGCGTACATGAAACACCACCTGTAGGCAGTACAGAGGATACAGGTCATAAACAAAGCAAGGAAACGTACATTTTGGCCAATCCTGGCTGCTGTGTGCGGACTGCTGTGCAGCACTTTCTCTGTGTACTTGATGCTGTCAGTGTCTGACCTTAAACTCTCCACCAGCAGACGAGCATCACAAGGAAGTATCTCCAAACTGGAGGATTCAGCTCGCAGCTTAACTACAACCACGGTCTTTACTGAACCTCAACATTACTGTAGCTGCCACGTGTGGATACGTAGAAGGCTTTAACTTCAAAATCGCTGGCATCGGACCTAGAGAGAAAAAAGGTTATCAGAACCAGTTCTGCAGAATCGTCATAAATGCAGCACAGACTGAGACACAGAGCGCAGAGCGTTCCCTTGTTTTTGTTTTTGTTTTCCTCCGACAGCATTCACGACCACTGGAGCTTCGCCTCCAGACGTTGATCCCCATCTGAGTGTTCGTGCTCGTCTCAGACCTCCTGATAGCCGACCTGACGCAGCCTGAGGACTCCTGAAGTCTGCATTCCTGCTTCTCCAGACCACCTCTTCCTTTCTATGTCTTTTTAGACTTTCTGATATCACTGCTGCTGCCTGTAACACTCACATTTCCCCTATGGGGCGTTAATAAAGTGTGATCTTATCTTATCTTAGCTTCTGCATGACCCAGACCTTCACCCCACCCTGTGATGAGCCACAGCGATCTGTCAGACGGTTAGTCAACGCTTTGGGAACTGAGCTTCACACGTTTAAAAGTTCCCTGCTGGGAACTTGAGAGTGAATCAGTAACTCTCTCCACTCCCTGAACTGCATCATCCCCGGCCTCGCATGCCCCTGAGCAAGGCACCGACTGTGTAATCCTTTCTCCTGTAACTACCCCCTCCAGAGCTGTTCCTGCAAACAAGAACGCGTTTTCATTCAAGTTGCTGGGTTATACAAGGATTGAAAAACCAAGACAATCGTCTATTCTGTGAAAACGATCCTCCGCTGTGCAGCATTGTAGTGGAAGGACCACACAGGCAAGCCACAACAGGACTGTCTAAAGTTTACTCTTTGTCAGATAAGAGCTCCACTCAGTTCTGTTTGCATTCTTCAGGACGGGACTTGTAAACGTTTCTATGGCAGCCCTCTCAGCCCTCAGCCTGTCTGAGCGCCGCTGCGCTCGACGCTGCCAGCGGAGGTGAAAGCGCTCGTGTTTTCGCTCGTATCCCTTCCTGAAAACACGCGAGCCTTTGATGTTCAGCAAGACCCTCCAGAAACAGTAGCTCGTGAGTCATGAAGGAGGAAGAGATCGAGGTCGGAGAGGGAAGTCAGAGGCTCCACTGAGACCGAAAGACTCTGAGACTGAGGCCCCGTTCACACCTGGCATTAACGTGTCCTGGGTGATCCAATCACAAGTACAGGTGTGAATGCACCCAAGACCCACTGAGGTCCAGTTGCTCCGTTCAGAGGTGGTCCGGGCCGAGCGTTGTAGTCTTTGCCAACAAAAATGACGTAGGTGTTTGGTTGCGTAACGAGCAGTGGTTGCTTCTGGAGACGTTAATACCAGGTGTGAAGGGTGAGGTCAGCTTCACGCTTCATCGCTATGACGTCATTAACAACATACAGGAATTGATTTTTGGAAGCTGTGACTCCATTCAGAATACTTTTCGTCTCCGCCGCATTAACTCACATGCAAAAGGTGTAAATTCAGAAAGGTCAGACGGAGGTTAAGAGGTGTGAACTGGTTCTATATGAGAGTGAAGCCGTCAGATGAGCACAAAGGAGCAATAAAAAGTGAAAGGGAGTCAAAAATGACTGGCTCCTCCTGTGCAGGTAAGCACACGCTGCACTCACCTGCAGGGCTGACTCAGGACTTCTAACAATGACGGAGGGATAAGAGGGAATATTTCATGTCCACTCAGATAGTAAATTAGAGTCATCAGAGGCATAATTACTTTAATCACCAGGTGTGATTAATGCGCTGGAATTCCATCAGTGGAGACAGACCTGAGCTTGTAAAGTGGTGCAGGACATACACGCAATGAGGACAGAATGAATCAATTCACAGTAAATATATGGTACATAACTGCTTTCCCTCCAAACGACGCCTCCATCATCTGAATCCAGGGTTTTAAAGAGGAGCGCTCTGGATGGCAGCTGGAGTGTTTTTTTGGGGCCGCGCTCGTGAACGTGGTGTCTGCTCTGCTGGACATATCAGATCAGGGCGTGCAGACTTCAGCGGGGCTCTTGTTTAGTCTTTGTTCCGCATTAGAGGCCCCAGCAATGTGAGAGGGGACTTTATCTCCCGAATTTCTTAATCCTTCAAACATTCAGCAGCTGAATATGAAAACAGGGTTTGCTGTATGTGCAGAAGACCTACACACACTGTTCTACACACACACTGTTCTACACACAGTGTGTTAGTCCTTTTCTACGTTGTGCCAAATGTGCCAGTGTTCAGCGTTTTTCACCCAAAACTAAACCGGTGCCTTTCCAGTAAACCCAGAGAGGCTGCCAAACGCTGCACGCTGCATGACTGAAGGACGCTCATGACCCCCAGAGGATGAATCCTTCTCATTTTATTGATCCCCGGCTTTTCCTGTGGCGCCATCAGCAGGACAAAGTCTTCAGCTGTCCTGTGAAACATCTCAGCACTGGACCGGACGCAGCTAACGGTTATTTTCATTGTTGATTAGTCGATTAGTTGTTCGGTCTTAAATTGTCAGAAAATGGTGAAAAATGTGAGATGACGTCCTCAGATGTCTTTTTTTGTCCACAACCCAAAGACGGTAAGTTTTACTGGCATAAAGAAACCACAAAATATTCACATTTAAGATGCTGCAATGAGAGTATTTCAACTTTTTTTAATTAAAAAACTACACAAACTGATCAGTCGATTATCAGAACGGTTGCTAATGAATTAATTAGCGGCTTATCGATGCAGGTTGAGCTGGATGCACTGACACAATGTTTTGTCCATTTATGGTCCTCAGATGATGAATCCCACCAACTTTGGTAACTTTTCCTATAGCGCCACCATGAGGTTGAAATTTATGATGAGCATTAAATTTATTTCACAGCAGCTTCAGTTGAACTTTGCATTTAGCGCTAATTTGAAAAGATTAGCTAAGCTAAGATGGCTAACCTGGTATTCCTGCTTAACATCAGCGTGTTAGCATTTAGCTCATAGCACAGCTGTTAGCATGCCCACACTATGTTCATGCTTGTTCTTTTTTCCTTCAGCTGCACTCAGCTGCTGCTGTTAGCCACGCTAGCGGTCGGCCTCTATGGGTGCTTGGTTTGGCTGCAATGCAGGTGTTGTCAGAGGCGTATATCTAAAAGAAATAAGGAACAAATGAGGAGAAAGGTGAGAGAGGGGTGGCATTATTTTATTAGTCTGCAGCGTTACAGCAGCAGTCAGTGGAGCGGAGCCGGTTGGTTTGACTGAACCGTTGGTCCTGATCCTCTGCTGCGGCCCGTCCAGTAAGTTTTATGCAGCTAATAAACCTCACTACTTCCCCAGTTTATCCGTCCGAGCGGTGTTTCCCACACTTCCTTATCGCTGCTGATAAGAGCCGTCGTAAAGAGATGAACACAAGACGTTTGTGTCTGTGAATGAGTCATATGTGCACAAGTATGTGCAAATGACAAAATGCGTGTGTGTGTCTGCACCTGCTTCCCTGGGAGGAAACATCTGCCGCAGGGTGTCAGAGGCCACCTGTCGGACGCCGTCCTGCAGCCGCTGAGCGCCCGGCCTGCAGAACTGATCCACTGTCTGCGCCAGCTGAAGCTGCAGCAGGAGGGTCTGAATGGAGAGAAACAGCTGTCTATTAGACCGTCCCATGGCCCGCCATCTGAGACGGCGTGGGTTCGCCCTGTTCTCCCGAATGAAAGCCTGGTGTGTCGAGTATGGAAGAGACAGGAAGTCTTGTCTGCGTGCTGGAGGGAACAGATTGACGGGGTGTTCATGCATGCTGGAAGGCTTGAGATGGAAATGGTGTGAAATATGGCGAAATTGGCAGAAACGTCCTGAAAAACAAAACTCGCTTGACAGGAAGAAGACTGATAGTGAACAATTATGCAAAATATTCCTGATTAATAACAACTTACTGAACATTCGGCTCTATTTCAGCCGTGCTGGCGTCACTGGCGTAAGAAACATCCGTCTGTAGGTCTGAAATACCTCAACATGCAATGAAGTACCATGACAGTTGGTTCAGGCGTTCACGCTCCCCTCAGGATGAACTGTGGTGATCCTCTGACCTGTTGATCAGGTCAACATTCACGTTCATGACACTCAGCTGCATTACTCCTCCAGCATGCAGGGATGGTGCCTGCACTGTGGTGAGGGCACGTTAAAGCTAACATGTGAAGCACTGCTCATATATTTTGAGTATCACGCCCTCATCTTTGTAGGCCATCGAGCCACAGAGTAAAAATCACGTTGTCGATGTCTAAGTGTGTTCATTTTCTCCTAAATGTGGCTAAATGCAAACTTTTTGTTGGTTAATTTTCGTGATTTTCTTGTCCAATTTTAGCAAAAGCAGTTTCATGCGCTAACCGAGCTAGCAACAAACTCAAGCTCAGCCGTATTTTGTCGGAATTAAGCATGCGTGTGAATCGCCAGAAGTGCTTCATGCTGTGGCGTGAAGTGGTTTCGTGCTCGCTGCCGTCCTCCATACAGGAACAAGGCGCTCCACCTTTCAGGCCTGCAGCTGTTGACTGCTCGATCGCTCTGTTCCTGTGCGTCCAGCAGAAGCTCGTCGTCGTTGGTTAGCCGGTTCGAGGCTCACATCATCTCCTCAGACCCTGAAGTTGACCAACACGTCATTACTTCTCATCTTTCTCGTGTGCAGTCTGCTTTGCAGAGTCGTGCGATACGAACATAATTCCTCAGAAGCAGAAAATGACTGAGTTCTTTGGGATTGTGATATTGTTGTGAAATGTGGGCGTGTGTCACCACATTATCCCAAAGAAAGTAAATAAAAGAGAGGCTCCAGGCTGTGGGCGGACAGAGCGCCATTGTGCTGAGCAGCTCACAGGTGTCTTCCAACATAATTTCCAAATTTCTGTCAATTCTCCAGGAAAGCTGCGATAATTTGGATTTCCCAACAACTCCACCAGTGTGACGTCATAAAAAGACAGAGCTCAGGCAGGTGACCCTCATGTCAGCAGTGATTCAGGTTTAGAGAAAGGTTTTAAAAACACTGACCTGAGCTCACCTGTCGAGCCAAAGGCCAAACTTTCAAACGAGGAGTTTTTTGCTTTATCGTATCGTTTGGAAAAAAACGTCGATTGCACGGTGTAACGGCGATGGAGTCGTGACACCGTCTGCATGTGGATCGGTTCCCTGTGAGCTTCACCTCCACCGTGCAGTTCCCTCAGTAACCATCTTCTGGGAAAACGAAGGCCGACAGGTGATCCAGTCCAGCTGGAAACGTTTATACCTGCTGTCATGCCTCCATTATAAAACGAATGGATGAATGAACTCATGCTTCTTCTGCTAACGTTTTCTTTTACTCCACCTCCACCCCAACACCAACCCCTGCTGTAGTTACATGTTTGCATGAAGCAGTGATACTGCATATAAGATTCACTGAACGTGCTTCTTCCTTCTTTTTTCCTCAGTTCTTCTGTTTTATATTGTTTCCTTGAAGTGGCTCAATGACAGTTTTCATGTTCATCAAACCAACCATCACAAAGCGTGTCAGACTCCAGAGGGAGCGTTTGAAGGAACTGTTGACTAAATACTCGTGCACAGTGTTTTCAGTCGCCACAGCTGCACCATCGTTAGCTGCTTGTACTCACTGGAAACCTTTTTAATGGACGGCCTCGAACACAGGTGTCATTTATGATGTTAATAAAGGTTGCATTCCTTTAAGCTGTCCCAGGACGGGACGCCTAAATGGAACCGAGCCGTTATTCTTGTCACTGGTTCCACCTGACTTTGTTACCCCTGTCTCTACCTGCACTGTGAGAAGAGTTTCTGCTCTCTGCTGCTAAATGCTTTAACCTCAGTAACTGAAGTACTTGTGTTAAAAGTCACTGAAACAGACAGTGAAATAGATGAAACTGTGAATTTTAATAGAAGCTGTATCTTCATGCTTTGAGGTCCCTTGAAAAGGAGGGAAAGAAACTTTAGTAGAACAAAAAGTAAAAAAAAACTGTCTGACTGTCTCCTCTGATATACAGCGCAGTACAAGTTTGTCCTCTTAGACCTGAAATACACAAGTACACCTCAGCAGCTGCAGTATTTGATTAAATGCAGTGGATTTCCACCATGCCCGCACACCTCCACCACCTCGGTGCCTGTGGGTGTCGCTGAGCGGTCAGTAGAGGGCGCTAACAGCCACGTTTCCTCTGCCTGCACGTCGGTGAGGAGCAGCTCAGCAGTCCGCCACTAAACGCAGCATGTACTACAGCACTCTGCATGCTTTCACTGAGTATTCACGGCTCAGATTTACTGCACAAACTGCGCTTTTATCTCACTGTGTTAATGTGATTTACCACTCTGCATGAAACTTACAAGACAAACATCTTAATCTGGATTTATTCGGGAAAAACTCACTTTTTTCAGTGTAGACAAACACACATGTCCAATAAAATGTCATTTTCTTTTGTGAGTGTACTAAAAATACAAATACAAGCTCCTGTGGGAGAAAACTTCAATAATAAATCCATCAGCGGTCCTCCCCTTACTCCCTCTCCCGCCCCTCTCCCTGATAGGTCATCGGTCGACAAACGGTCCACCAAGGCGCGCTGTGATTGGCCCAGGCAGGTGTCTGTCATCGGGGGAGCGCCCGGCTCCGGCTCTGGGCAGCAGAGACGCGCCGCTGCTCCTCTCCTCTGGCGTTTAGTGCGTCGAGCGGCGAAGGGAAGCGGAGTTCGCGCGTCTTGTTGTGCGTCTGTGGACCAAACAGCAGCAGCAGCGGTGCGCTTTTCCTCCTCCAGAGCCGCAGGCATCCCGGGGAGCAGCCGCGCCGTGCATGCCTCCGACAGCCGGAGGAGGATACTGCTCCTTTCTTCTTCATTATTATTCTGACTGATTGAGACATACGTATTTTTCATTTCCCTAATGGTAACCAACACCGAGCGGCCGGAGACATGTGGAATAATCTGGGGAAACTGCAGCGCTTCTCTCTAGTCTGTCTTCTCCTGACGCTGCGGGCTGAGGTGAGAACTTTCTGTTACTGATCTCAGAGCAGATGATGTTTTAAAGGTGCTTTCACTTGTCGATCGACTGGACGTTGGGTTGTTTTTTTTTTTTTTTTTTTGAGGGGCTTAAATTCCAGCCTTAATTGAATTGCCTGCTCGACGGTCGAATCATGTGATGTCGGAGTTTTTAAATTTGCGCTTCCTTCTGGCAGATAAAAGAAGTTTTCAGTCATGTTTTAAACGTCTGCTGTGTCATGAACTGTGTGATAACCACAATCAGCTGCTGCTCAGCGGTGTAAGCCAGAAAGTCATGACAGAGTTTGGTTAAAGTTTTCTGTTTTTCACGGAAGGCTCGCCGCGGATCGAGCGCGTTAATTGGTGTTTTACGGTGACTCTTAAACGCTCGGTTACGCAGAAGAGTTTGATGAAGTGCCTCATGTTTGCACTGCAGCTTCACGACATTAAAAAAACCCTAGAAGTCGAGCAGATCCTCAACATTTCAGCTCTCTGGTGGATTTGTTTGGCTTATTGTGTCAGATGTTTCCGCGTATTTGCAGAGAAAATCTGCTCTTGGCTCAAACGCAGCCTGCAGGTCTGGTTGAGGTGGACTTCTTGTTGTGTTCGGCTGCAGCCTGAAATGCAGAGTGAGCTAAATTGGAGTACCAGGTCGTGTAATCAGCCTTGAAGTTCAACTGTGCCAGAATGTACAGTAGTGTGGGCAGCAGAGGGACTGTACACTGAAAAAAATACGCTCAGGTTTAGCTTTTCCCGTAAATCTGCTCAGTGTCACAGTCCCGTTTGTTTGAACAAGAATGTCCCTTTTTGTTTAGAGAGAGAGAGAATTGATTAAACAAGTGACTGTTTCTTCTGCAGGTTGTTGTTGCCATTTGACACCTAACCCTTAAAATACTTAGATAACCAACATTAGACTCCAGTAGAACAAAATAACCCCCGTTTGTTTGGCCTGAACAGCCGCTGTAGAAGAAAATCAGCCCTGATTGGACTCTGAATGACATTTTAAAGACTGAAAATGTCCATTAACGTCTCCTGCAGACCTTTTCAGCCGCTGTCGCCCTCCTGTCTTCTCCGCAGGTGTCTCAGTCCACGGGTTACTTCGAGCTGCAGTTGATTTCGGTGGAGAACCCTAAAGGTCAGCTCTTGAACGGCGAGTGCTGCGACGCGGAGAAGAGCGCGGCGGAGGGCCACTGCGGCGCGGACGAGTGCGACACCTACTTGAGAGTGTGTTTAAAGGAATACCAAACGGAGGTCACGACCAATGGACCGTGCACCTACGGCTCGGAAACTACTAAGGTTATCGGTGGGAATACTTTTCAGTTCAGGGGCGGCCAGAAAACCGGCCAGAACCGGAACAACGATGCCGGGAAGATCATCATTCCCTTCCAGTTCGCGTGGCCGGTAAGTGGATCATGATGTCACTTTGTGGAGGTGGAGAAAAACGTCCAAATTTCATGTCGTGAAAAAGTGGATTTCAGAGGAAAGATCGCGTACATGTTTTAGAATATCCACCTGGATGCATCATCGGAACTAGTTAGTTTCTTTCTGGCTGTGGTCGAAGCTCATCGTTTCACCACATAATTAAACTCCAGTTGATGTCAGTGGTCTATGCTGTGTTTAAAAATGTAAAATGATGAAGGGGAGTTTGGATGTTTTGCTGGTGAATCATGACGCAGCCTTAAATCGGTCATTCCAGCTTGTTCAGAGCGTAATTTGGCACAGTTTTCTGCAGCCAGTCTCTCGCTGCTGAGTGTGTGCCGTACTTTCCTCTCCCCGCGTGTCCATTTGGCAGCGTTTGGCGTCCCTACATCATCAAACATCTCTGGGGGGACTTCACATTCCTCTCCTGGAGCGTTTGAATGAGTGTCTGTGTGTTTCTGATCAAGCGAAAGCCCCGTGCGCGCGTGACGCACGACTTTTACGCACAGCCGCGGCGCAGTTGTGTCTCGGTTTGATGAGTTACCAAACAAGCTGCTGTTTGTGTGGCTTCAGTTACAGTGTGTGGGGGGGAGAGGGGGTGTGGTGCCAGTGTTTGAAGGGGGGAAAAGAACTATTTCCAAGTCCGTGTTGATTAAGAAGTGGCAGGTAACTCATTATCTAATCTAAACAGAGAAGTGGAGCCAATCAAAACCTGCTCTGGCTCCTTATTTGGAGAGCTAGCGTGGGAAACAGGAACAGTGCTGGTAATCAGAGCTTCATGAAAGCTTCTGTGAGGCTGAAGGAGCTGCTGAGAGTGACGGAGGAAACGTCACAGGTTTGATTCCCACAACAGCTGAGTGAGCTGTCAAAGCGGAGTCCTCAGTCAGTACGAGTCAAACAGGAAGAGAGTTAATGGACAAGATGAAAGTTAGCATTGATTACATGTCCAGAAATAACATCAATAATCACAGAACGTTGGCTCGAGCTCAAGTGTTGGTGCTTTACCAACTAGTCAGTCAAGAGAAAACTGTAATTATTTACTAAAGCTGTGTAAACTGTCAGAGTTTCCATTTACCAAGTGGTTTTCAGCTTTTGTTAAGTCTTAAAAGTCAGATTTTCAGATGGAGGTTTTTGATGGACATTTGTCCGAAAGTTCTGATATTTTACAAACTGAAGATTTAATGAATTCACCGTTGCATCCCTGATTTTTGTATCCTCACGCTAGCAAATCATTAGAAGCCCAGTGTTAGAAATCAGTGATGTCGTTCACTTCGAAGCTCATTTCGGACGTTCGTGCTGTAAAAAGCAGAAACCCCCGCGTGTGTGTTCATGTCAGATACATACATGTCGTACATATCGGGTGCTTTGTGGCTACGTGACCTCCCCATTCATCACTCCTCATGGTCAGCTGTCAGCAGAGGGGAAGATGGAAGTAGTAAGTTGGGGCCCTGCGGGCGGATTCGGTTACCACTAAGTTGTGTGTGACACAGGCGGTGGATATCAGTGTCACCAACTACTCAAACAAGTGAAGATCCCCGGCCAATCTGGGCCGGGGGATGCCTTTACCTCGCCGCCTCTCAGGTTCACGCTCTATCCGTTATTGGGTCATTGTCTCACTTGGCGTGTGTGGGGTCAGTATTTTCCACTATCCGCCTGGGAGGGGGTGGAGGAGTGAGTGTGTGTGTGTGTGTGTGTGTGTGTGTGTGAGGGGGCACAAAGGAAGGAGGGTATCAGTGTTCAGCAGCTTCTTCTGATGAGGCCGTCAGTGCCGAAGCAGACGCATCAGTTCTCCAGACGCCTCATGGGCTGAACTGGTTGTTTCTTCTCTGTGATGTCACCCATTAGAGACCAAACCGCTGCACTGAAGCGTCGCACACAGGAGCTGCTGAGGGCGACACCTTGAGAGCTGCTGGTTATTGTTGGCTCAGTCGATTCATCTGCAGTGAAAATTGCTCGCTGGTGTCGTGAACTGATGATATTGTCTCAAAACAAAAGATATTCCATTAGCTGTGACACAAAACAGAGAAAAGCTGCAAATTTTCACATCTGAGAAGCTGGAAGATGAGAATATTTGTCATTTTCGTCATTTCTACTGGATGAATGACTTCATTAGTTACCAGTGTTGTGTCTGCTGCGTGAATGTGACGCGTGATGCATGTGTGTCGATCCTGGAGGAGGGATTCCTCCTCTGTTGCTCGTTCCATGTGCAGATCACAGTTTTAAGCAGAACTTCAGTCCCTCACTGCAGCGATGGATGTGGAGCTCCTCTATTCACTCATCGTCCAAGGATCTCTGGTATCGGTCTTCAGTGCTGATTAACTGCAGTTTGTGGAAGCTGAAAAACATCCTTGAATCCTCATTCATGAGCTCAGGTTCAGTGTTTCCTGCTCTGTTTGCGCAGCGATCAAAAGTATTTGACAAAAAGAAGTGGTCCTGGAGGATGAGACGGTGGTTTTCATGTCACACTGCTGTTTCAGAGTCGGTCATCTCAGCATCAGTAATGCCTTTTAAACTCCGTTTTGTTTTGATGAATAAGCGATGAATCGTCTGTAAGCTTCCCTCTCGACTCCGCTCGGCCTCCTGCAGCCTGTGGTTTTCTCTGTGCCGTGCTGTGGGCCCACAGACAGCACTGACAGAGTGTTTGCAGGAGGCCGTGGCCTGTAGCCTCTGGTGCTGCTATAGTGGACTCCTTCGGTCGGCCCCAGTATCTGGGCCACTGGTCCTGGCATGAATGAGCTGATGAAAAAAGTAAAAAAGAGGGACATTGTTCTGGCCTCTCCTTCGCCGATCGCTCCCCCTTCATGTCAGCCCCTCTGGCTGTTTGGGTCTTTAGTGGCATCTTTTTCCATGAAAGGGACGGGGGAGGGATTGACTGATGGAGCGAGGGAAGGAGGGATGATGGAGGATGAAGCCCCCTTTAAAATGAAAAAAAAAAGCCCTCCACCCAGCTTGCTCGTGAGGTTTCTGTCACGAGGGTGGTGTATTTTTAGGACGTGTGGCTATTTTTTATTTTTTTTACAGTAGTGAGTGGAGGAAAAAGAAGCATTTACTTCTTCTCCTCGCCCTCCTCTGCTAACCCCCCTCTCACCCAAACCTCCCCTCATCGCTCCATCTTCCTCTCCTTATGGGGTATTTTTAGAGCTGCTGTCCTCCCCTCACCCCTCTGTGAGTAAATCAAGGATCGAGGGTGCGTACTCCTTCAGTTTCATGGCCCGTTTTTCTGATCTGAGGGGACAGAGGTGGAACAGCTGTTGTTTAGAGACCTCGTCCTCCTTCTAGAATAAATGTTTTAGTGAAACAGCATTTGGAAAACAGGCTATGATTACAGGCGCCGAGCGAAAGATCAGCTCACTCGAAGGAGTATCAGTGAGCAATCACAAAGTGCAATGTTGGATGACGGCGAGTCGTCGGCGTCTTCTTCTTCTTCGGTTGTTTCCTCGATGCCGTCACTGCCGGCGTTTGGCTCGTTTGGCTCATTTGCCGAGTGCGTCCCTGGCACGCTCGCCTGCTCTTCCATCAGGATCTCTTCTCAGTTTGGTGATGCTTTCATGGCTGATTAGTTCTGGGAACAGAGGAGGAGGAGGAGGAGGAGGAGGAGGTGAGGCTCACGTGAATGGAGGTGGAGGGCTGGCGTGAAGCTGGGTGACAGACGTGATGCGGTTTATCTGAGGTCCAGCGATGATCTGAAGACTGAAATATCAAACCTTTTGGGTCCGTCGGTGCCCTGATGTCTGCTCCTGCTGTCGGTGCTTCTGCGCATCAGTCCATTATCTGCACAAAGCATGCTAGTTAGCATTAGCTACATGGCTATATTGCACTCAGACTGCCTTGTTTCAGTCTCTTCTTTGCGGATATGAACGCTTGTTTTGCAGTAAGGTTGAGACAGCCGGCTAGCATGTCGGAAAAGTTAAAAGCCAGCCGTTGAAAAGCCACAGTGTTAGAGCTTAGCATTTATTTTTGGGAAAAACGACTCCAGCGTTGATAATGTAAAGTTCACTGCACAGCTCCTGTTTGAACAGGCTTTATTGACACTGACAGCTGGAACAGTAATGAACAGAGCGATGACACTGAGAGCCAGACGTGGTTTCCTTTTCTTCATGCATCAGAACTCTCCAGGTTCTGGTTCACCTGGAGCCTGCCCCTCTTTGTAAAATGACAGAATGAGACCACAACATGTCCCCCGCTCCCCCCGCGTCCTCTCTGCTCTGTGTGTCTTTAATAAGCCTAAAAGCCTGCAGCGTGGCCACAGCAGGGCTCCGTTTCGTGGCGTGCGGCGAGGCCGGGCGGTTGAAAGCTCTCTCCTCGGTTAACTGTGGTCAGGACGGGCCCGCTCGTCTTTCCCACGCCGCCACTGGGTCCATGTCAGCTGACCCGGTTCAGGGGTGTACAAATGTGAGATTAGCTGCTCGGCCTGTGCGGCTGATCGTCGTTGATGCTGCCGGTGGGTTTGGTTCTGTGTGTGGCTCATGTGTGCACAGGGGCGGCTTTGTGTGCTTGTGTTCACGCTGCGGGGGCATAAATCTGCTCTCACGGGTACATTATGGGGCAAAAAGTCGGTCCCCACAAGCATGTGTACAGCATGTGCAGATCAGTTTCATGCATGCGTGCTTGTTTGCTCATGGAAGTGTGTGTA
Source organism: Chaetodon trifasciatus (assembly GCA_037975065.1). NCBI lineage: Eukaryota > Metazoa > Chordata > Actinopteri > Chaetodontiformes > Chaetodontidae > Chaetodon > Chaetodon trifasciatus. Next base: position 1,250,283 of record JBBMOE010000054.1, on the reverse strand, counting down.
AGCTTGTGCATGCGTGTGTGTATGTGACCTGTTGTGTATGAGCCTTTGTCTGTGGGACCCCGTTCACACCTGGTGTCGATGAGCGCTGAGCGTCCCGTGATCTGGATTCTGTCCTCACTGTGGGCTTGCCGCTGTGTCGAGTCATGTCGGCGATCGCTGTGTGCAAACCGGGAAGTTGCGGCTCAAAGGATCGAGGCTGCTGTAGGGCGTCGTGGAGTCAGGTGACCTGTCAGCTCGTTCGGTGTGTTTTACACTTAAAGGCAGATCTGAGGTCAGGCTCTCTGCAGACACACCCGCCGCCGCCGCCGCACAGCGTGTCATCAGTGATGAATCTACGCGGCGTTTCTTTAAGAAACTCTGCAGATGTCTTTCACACCCGCTGAGATCACATCCAGACTTGGTTCCGCTGATCCGGTCCATTAGCGCTGCCCTCTGTGTGCATTTACTGCACGTTTTAATCTGCTTTTTTTTTTTCCTCATCCAGATAAAATATCCACTTACAGATTACTCGCTAATACCAGGTGCAAACGCACTGTGTGTGTGTAATCATAATGTGTGTTTAGGCGAGCCAGCGGTAATGAAATACATGCGTTGTGAGCACTGAGGTGAGCAGTGGTGATTAAAGCATCAGACACACACACACACACACACATACACATGCAGCTTAATTTCCCACTTGACTCCCAGTATTTGCTCACAGGGCTAATGGAGCTCAGCTGGACCTCAGAGAGAGGTTATGAAAGACTGAGAGAGACGGAGGGCAGGGTGGGAAACAGAAGAGGGAGGTGGATGTTACAGATGACCAAACCCTCCATTGTTGCTATATTTGTTTATCTCCTAATATCTCCAGCATCCTTTGTTTATCTTGTCCATCTTTTCTTTTCTCTGGAGGACCTACCAGGAGAAAACTACATACTTTGTGCGTTAGAAATCATTTGGCTCCCGTCTTCCACTTTTCTTAGCTTGTTTTGCTAGCTTTGAGGGTGTGATCACACCTACGGTTTGCTTTCTTTGGTCTGAAGCAGAGTGGGAAAAGATCACCGTGCTGTACTTTTCTATTTGGCTCGTTCAGGCCAAAGTTACACGGAGTCCCATCATGCACCAGGGTTGAGCCCTAAAGCTTTCTGTCTGAGAGGGATTTCTCGCAGTGGGCTTCCAGCTAAGCTCGACAGATTTCATGGTAATTTCTCCCCTCTGGTGTTTATCCCAGTAACGAGCGCGTGAAGTGATAGCATGACTGTCGTTCTTTTCATGGGCTGATAAATCAAGTTAAAGGGACAAACTCTGCTCAAGTTCAAGCAAACCGCTGCAAACACGCTCGGTATGAACCTGACTCATCGTCCGCTCTCCACAAGCATGCTGAAGAAATCAAACGGAGTGATGGAAATCATCCCTGACAAGTATGACTACAATGTTCTCCTTCTGCTGCGCTGCTGCAACATGGCTGTCATGCAGTCTGTTGTAACCGTCCTCTCCAGAGGGATTGGGTGAAGGTTCAGCAGCCTTTCTCAACACATCTGGGGCCAAAATCTCTGTCAGTAACCTCAGTTACCCAACCTCCCTCTTCATGGAGAAAGCCCTGTCACACTCTCACACACTTCAATGGCATGGACTCTGCGCACTGGATGTGTTATGTGTGTGCAGTGTGCATGTTCTGGGTTGATGTGTGGCAGCTAGATCAGTCTTAAAGGGTAATTCTGAGTTTTAGCCTTCGCTTCTATCAGCTATGATGACGCTGTGTTCACCAAAGCAGCGTCAGCATTCGCAGGTTCCACGAGAGACGAAACAACCCTTCAGGACAGAAGAGAAAACGAAGGCGAACAGTAAAATCATCAGAACGGTGACGATCCATCACAGATTGACCTCCTGCTTCAGCTGTGACCTGCTGTGCTTGCCGTAGTCGCGTTCAGTTTAACCTCCAGATAAAGTGCTTTGAGGAACCAGAAGTTGGCTCGTTTGCAGCCTGCGAACCAGAATCATCGTTAAACCTGAAGCGGGGGCTTGATGGAGGCTCTGAGCGCCAATCAGCTTCACAGCACTTCCTGGTTTCCTTCCAGCGTGACGTTAACGTCACCAACGTCATGTTTAAAAGGAGTAAAAGCAGAATTAGTTACTGTTTCATTGCTGTAAATACAAACAGTCTCAGTTAAGCCATCAGTGAAAATAATCATCCATGTGTCGTAACAGTTGAGGTGTTTGCCGTTGTGTGCTGGACTTCCTGTTGACTTGTCGCACCTGTGCTCAGGTGGATCGGCGGCGAAGGAGCCGGTTGGGGTTTTCCCACAGCGTGAATATCACTTTCCCGCCGGCGCTGGGGAAACGAGGGCTGCCTTAACCTCTTTGTCACCGCACCTTTCAGCAGGAACAATGACTTTATACTTGGGCTTTTGTGGCCTGATATTGAGTGATCAAGGCGGGGGGGGGGGGGGGGGGGGGGGGGGGGGGGGGGGGGGGGCAGAGGAGCAGAGGTAGAGGAGGGCAGCTGCGCCGGGCGAAATGTCAGGAGTGGATATGAGAGCGTTTACGTAAGGCCTCTCTTGTGCTGCTCTCTGGAGTGCAACATGCTGGATCTGGTATTCACGCCTGCTTCAGGTGTCGGCGTCTCACTTGACACACAGCTCTGAGTGAGGAGCTGCACCCGGCCGTCAGGAGACGAGGAAGAGCGGTCGTATTCCGGCTCCGTCGCCGCAGCTCGAGCCTCCCGCAGAGTCCCGTCCTCACGCCCGAACACAGGGGAGCGATAATACAATTTCCAGCAGCAGGGATCAGATCTGAGTCCCGCCTGCTGTGCGGGGACGTTTCAGATCTCGTCCCTGAACCCAATATGTCATCTTCCAATCATTTTTGTGACCTGCGGTTAAAGATCCTGAAGGGGTTTAGTTAATTTGATCTCACATGAGGAAGAGAAAAGCTCGGAGCTGAAACCTGCAGAAGTCTTTCAGACATTCATCAAGCTGCTCTGCTGGTTCCCTCTGTCGGCCATTTGCATGAAGACTGACTGGCTGGTGAAACGACGTCTATGATCAATTAACAACTCGCGTCAGAGTCCTCTGCTGCCTCTGTGACGGGAGCCTGGTGAAGATCAGGCAGCTGAAAGTCCATCATGGCTGAAAGAAAACACCTGTGACGCTGCAGCTTTTCGCCTCTTCTTCACGTCTGAATCCGTCATCAGAGCCTTGAAAGCGACCAGCTTGTGAAAACCTGCTGAATTTCCTCCGTGAGTCATGGTGGACTTTTACGGTCATGGCGGGCCTGGATTTCTCTCTCTCTGGTCTTTTCTTCCTCTCCGCTGTGTTTACAGGCTGTTGTTGAATCAGCGGCTTCAGCCAAGCGTTGGAACTGGTCGCAGACACATTCCCAGTATCACACGTCTGTCAGACGCTCCACATTTTGACAACTGTTGTACGAAAGCCTGAAATATGAAGAAGCCATTTTTCACAGGGATTAAAGGGATTTCAGCGATGTTGACATGAGTAAATTTGCTTTTTCTTAGAAAGAAGGCCGTGTTTTTCTCAGATATTCAGTTTCTAATGATTTTGGAGGTTCAGATTTTGCTCGTACCTTCATCATCTCCTTTGCTCTGTTTTCTGTTTCGCTGACAAACTTTCACAGAAGCCAGAGTCAAACGCATGAAAGCAGGCTACCTGTTGTTCTGTACATACCTCCGAGGAGACAGAGCATCGCCTCAGAGTCCCAGATCCAGGAGCGATAAGCGTTTGTGGTTGTGGTAGAAGCAATAAAGCGCGAGACGTTGCCGTCCTGCATTGCACAGCGCAGCAGCGGGAGGTCAGGTCGAGTCGCTGCCGCCACATTCCCGGCGGCAGCATCTGATTGCAGTCGATTTGACGAGGAGGTATTGAAAACCCCGGCGCAGTGTTTTACTCAGATTTTATCTCCGTGCGTGTTGTGACTCACTGAGATCACCGGAACCTTAATTTGATAAAGAACAAACAGAAATGGTGGAAACGTTTCCAAACCGCAGCACAAACACTCCGTCATGAGACCTTATGTGACTGGAAAAGAAGAATGTCACTGCATCAGAGGACTAGCTAATGGATTTAAGGCGGTATTTTCTGCTGCCTTTGCGGAGCACGCACAGCGCCCATGCACTACAGAGGGAAAAATTCCCAGAATTCCTCTCCGTCGCTGGAGGAGCCGGCGTAACCTGCAGCGACAGAAATAGCTTTTCACGCGTTTGGTGTGGGAAAAGTGAAGTGGGTCATTTTTCCATTCTGCAGCTCCGTATAAAGACCTGATTAGATTAGCTTTGATTAGATCTGCTGTCTGAACGAGGCCTCCTGGGGGAGGGTTGCTGCGGTGAGGCCTCCTTAGAGAGAAGGGGTGGTGGTGGGTGGAGGGGCGGTGGGCTGGTTCTGTTAATAATGTGCTAAATTAACCATCCCGGCTCCTCTCTGCCGGGAGCGACATGTTTTATTCATGTCAATAGACTAACAGGTGTGACGTGACAGGTGTTGCTGCTGCTTTTTTTACATTTCTTCTCTGATCACAACTCCAGGAAAGTTGTTAATTGGGTCTCAGGCTTTTTCTTTTCTTTTTTCAAACCAGCGAATTTTCAATTAAAGGAACATTCCTCTCGCTTTCAGTCCACCTTAAACAGTGGTGATGTGTTTGTTGTTTGTCACTGTACACGTTGTTGATCAGGCAGTGCGTTAATGAGCGTCTGCTGATCAGCTGATGCTCACGTTAGCCGCCCAGCTCTTCTTCTTCTTCTGTTTATTTCTGTTTTTCCCTCGAAGGAGCCTCCAAACATCTGTGACTGGAAGCTTCAAAATATTGATTTTAGCAGCATTTATTTATCAACGATTCCCAAAACTGATAAATAAACATACACACTAATGTTGAAGTGATCGATTGGATCATCTTCAGACCTCGGGTGAAGACTGTGAGAGTGTGTTACTTATTTACTGAAGCGCTGCGTTCTGTGTACTCTACAGCTTTAACCTGTGTTTTTACTATAACTACGTATGTGGCATGGGCAGCTCAGCTCACCTTTACCTCAACTTCAACTCCTCCGGACACACCTTTTCTGTTTCGGCGTCGTTTTCAGCTGCAGAATCAGCTGTTTTCAGAGAAAAAGCTGCAACGAACCAGCGTTCACTGCCTGATGCAGTTAGCCGGTGAACATCGTGGAGCATTTAGCGGCGTCTCAGGCGGTGGTGGAGACCAAAAACAGAGCTAACGGAGAGTTGTTTGCCAGTTTGTCGTCGCAGCTGACGACGGTGGAGTAACCATAACAGACACACATCATGAACAGCCAGTGTAGCAGCAACCAGAGGTGCTGCACAGTAAAGAAAAGGCTGCACGTCAGAGGCCGGAAACGAGCCTCCACACCCACGTATGAAGAGTTTTTCCCAGAGAGTCGACCAAGAAAGGAGCCGAGCTGAAGAATGAGTCTTATTTATAATGAATAAGTCTCATCAGCATGTATAAAAACACGATGCGCAGTGTGTGGAGCGGCTCCAGACTGTACAGTGTATTCTCAGAGGAGCTGCTGGCGGCTGTTCCTGCTGCGCTGGAGCAGTAATTTATTCATTGAACAGGTGAAGGCGGCGAGCAGTGGGCTGCTTTCTCCTCGCCTAATGAAAAGCCAAATCCCTCTGACTCCTGTAAATTGGTTAGGAGGTGTCAAGTGTCTCCCCAACACGTCCCCACCCTCCCCTCCCTCCCACCGAGCACCCCCCCATCACACACACTTAAAGAACACACACACACAGTCGACTCATAAGGTTGTTTCACCGCGGACAGCAGAGACGTGACACTTTGATCCTGCAGCTCCTGTCCTTCAAGGACACACACACGCACACTCGCGCACACACACACTCATGTCGGGCTCCACGGAGGCCGTGGGACGGCCCCATCTGTCTGGCTGTGACATTTAAAATGGATTACAAAGGGAAAGATTGATTATGATAATGTTGACTTATTTTCGCTCATTGCAGAGTTATGGCTGCTCGGCGGGCTCGTAAATCACCGCCGTGTCGTCTCTGATGAAGAGGAGGCTCGGTCTGAGCTCCTGGTTTCAGTGACAGGTGGAAACACTCGAGTAGTTCAGAGATTGCGAGCCACACCTGACAGAGTTTGAGCTGCCTGCTGGCAAAGAGGAAGCACAGAGAAACTGCTCGCTCCCTGTTTGAGAGCCGCCTGATTCCATTTATTTGATACTGTACGTCACAGTACGTCATCGCACCTCTGCTGCTGAATCTGATCCTCTGCCTGTCGCACTAAAATCCAGTAAAGGCTTCTTTGGTGACACAGCAGCTGGTTGAAATCGCTCTGATGTGCTTTGTGCTGAAAAACGCAGGTGAACTGCAGCGTACCTGCTGGGAAAACGGTGACACATTCAGGTCACTGATCTCGGGGTGATGAGTGACCCGAATGCGTCACCATTTTGGCCCCATCTGCTCAGATTTAGCTGATTTGGTCATTTTTGTAGTTAAATGGTTTCCTTTTTGGTCTGATTTAATTGTATTTGTTGTTTTGTTGCGAGTGTTCGATTGAGAGTCTGCACACGGTGATCTGGTTTTAAAGTTTTACTGGATTCACTTCCTGTGTCTGACTTCCTGTCCTGCTCGATGTGGTCTCTGCAGACTGATGTGTTGTCTGTCAAACACTCGGCGGAGCAGCAGCTAAAAACTGGCTTTAGCAGCTCAGAGTGTGGAGAAGCTGCCACAACACATCACACCCCTCTTCATCACGCTGCTGTAGTACAAAGTGGGATCCTACCAGCTGACTGCGTTCACAGCGTGAAGAAGAGGAGTTTGGACACTGTCCTTGCAGACCACAGTGTCCCCGTCTCGTCCCGTTCGTCACTGATGTCCCCGCTCAGCTGTGGCCGCCTCTCGCTTCATGGCGGTGCAGCGTGTTCGTACGCTCTCAGAGGGAATGATGGGAAAAACCTGCCGCTGTGAACGCCTCTGGCTCTCTCTGGGAGCGTGCTGACGTCACGTTCCACCTCCGGGCTCGCAGAACCCGTCTGAGACGTGCCGGATGCTTTTTCCCACGTTTGGTCCCGCTCTGTGTTTCAACATTAAAAATGGCAAATTATGTCCATTACTAGTGTTGATGAGGAGCTGAAGGACGGGGACACAGGACGGACTCTTAGGCTAGCAGCGGTCCACGTGGGCTCAGAGGCAGGGGGGCTCGATGCTCCACGTCCAGGCCTTTGTGAACTGGACAGTTTCGTGGTTTCTGTCAGATCGGCGGGTCTCGCAGCGAACAGCGGACCTCCGCCCGCTTCGCTCCTCTCCTGTAAATGATCTGCCGCTTTGTCGCCTTCACGTCCTCAAGTCTGTTTTCACAACAGTTGCATAAAGATCATTTGTCATTTTCGTGCACTGATTTATCCGTTCTCTTTCGTTGCTCTTGTTTCTCTCTGTAGCTCTGACATTTAGCCAAACGTGCTCTGGGATCAGGCTCATGTGCTGCTCACTGAGGGAGCTTAATGCCGGCAGACAATAGTGTGGGTGCAGCCGCTGAAGTGATGGATGTCAGCGACGCAGCTTCGAGCTCAGCTCTTTATTCTTCACTTACAGTTTGACAAAACCGTCTTAGCTCAGGAGCCGCCGACGAGCTCTGCAGCACGTCAGCGTTTCTGCAGCTGCTCCAGATCAGAGCAGAGAAATTCACTCGAGCTCGTCGACGTCCGATGAGCTCCTGAACAAAAGTCATGGAGGAAGAAAGCCGAGTTTGAGCAGCTTCAGGTGTTAGTTTGTGCTGAAACAATGAGCTGATTGATGAATTAGGTGACTGACAAACATGCTTCTCTGTTTTATATCACTGTAAAATGGATTTTGGAGTCTCAATCAAGACGTCACCTTGGAAGCACTCTTCTGTCTTGAAGAGCTGATGGAGGGTGATCGTCGTTCGCAGCCTTCACGGCTGTTAAACCTCCCGTTGTCGGGTTGTTTCTTGTGGTTTCTGCTTTCTCGGGCTTCTGTTCCTGCACTTCTGTTTTTGCAGTTTCTCACCTGATCGAAGCCAAACTTAAAGACGTAAACGCTGCCTCGTTTACAGAAACAGCTCCAAACCTGCTTGTTGTGAACACACCCTGAAGCAGCCACCAGGTACCTGTAACAACACGGTCTCACATCTGACTCATGATTTTCTCTCTCTTGCGTCTTTTCTGTCTCTGCAAACCGTGAACCCCCCCCCAATCTGAGTGCCATAAAATCACCTTAAAAGTGCCATAAAGCACTTTAGCTCTGTACCTTTGTGTTTCATGTTCCTGTCTCCTCTCCGTCTCTAATCTCTGGCAGCAGAGCTTTGTAACCTCCCCTGTAATCTTCCCTGCAGCCCTCAGTCGCTCTGAGTCAGACTTGGGTCATGGGAACTCACAGCTGCTCGTCCGGCCCCATGCAGTTGACAGACAGCGAGCTCCATTTCGGTTTGTTTGCTGATGCCCGTGAAAAAAAGGAAAAAAATAGCTCTGCACCTGAAACAATCCAGAGAGTGAGTTTGTTGCTGTGGGATGGCGGAGTCGCTCTCCTCTGGAAAGTAGGGCATAGTGTGCCGGCATGCTGGGCTTTTACGCTTCGTGTCCACAGAATCATGGCTCTGAAATATGTGCAGTAATTAAGATAATGTTGCTTTTATTGAACAGAAAACTGTTTAATCTGCAGCTCTTCGTCTAACAGCTCACTGCGGCGGATTACCTGCAGTATGTCACCTGATCCGCTGTCAGAAAATGCTGAAAATGACCATTTTCTTGCTCTGTAGATGCATTTAGCAGCGAAGCTCACTGACAAACACGTTTCCTGTGACTGCTTCACAATAAAAGTCAACTCGCGTGTCACCAGTTAAATGCTTTTAATGTGAAGCCAAAGTCGGAGGAAGTGCTCAGCCTTAATTCAGCACTTTTTTTCATAATACTGCAAATATATATTATATTGCAATACTCACTATCTATCATTTGGTGATAGATAATGATTTAATGGACATTTGTTTAAGTTAAACTCATTGAGATTGTAACTTTAAAGGATGAAAAAAGGGTAAAAACATACTGAAGATACGGACACTTGTGCATCATACTGGGACAGACAATGCGGCGGGCTTGACCCCACGCTCTCCCACCTGATTGTGGCTGATCGACCGTGTGCGTTTCCCAGCGTGCAGACACTCCAAAGACTCTGAGCTCTTTTCCAGAGGAGCTGCAGCCGCTGTGATTTCCGTGATGCAGATTCACAGCGTGGTACAGAAGAACCTCCATAGATCTCCTGACGCCGGTCGACCTGTCAGATCTCGAAGGAAAGCCGGTCGACGTCGGGCCTCGCTCGTGTGATAAACCGCAGCAGGATGATTTTAACAGTGAGCGTGAAGAAATATATTCAGCAGGACACCGGAAAACGCTGCTGTGGCATTTCCTGCCATATTTATCCCTTTGAAAACTGTGTTGGTCTCGTGTGTTCAGTCTGCGGCTGACTTTGCTTCATATTCTGAACGTGTAGGACTCATTTTATAAAAAGTGTTTTCTTCTTTCAGTTGTTTTTATTTACTGCAAGAAACCCTGAACAGCATCGATTCCATCACCAGTCTCTGACTCTTGGCTTAAAACGGTAAAAAGGTCCCAGGAAAAGGCAGGAAAAATGAATTTCCCCATTGGAAATCAATACATTACCACACAAAGTGCCCTCCAGCAAGTCATCAAACCCCGCTGGTTCCAGGGGTGCTGACCTCCCCGCGGAGCGTCCGCCCTCTGGGACCGGGACGAGAGACTGATCCAGAAATGACGAAGGAGAACTGGATGTAAAGCCAGATTCTGGTCTTAAAGCAAACCTGTCGGGCGGAATCAGAAAAAAGGCTTCTGCTGGTTTCCAGGTGAACCTTTTGTTCTGCGGCAGAACGGCGGCTGCACTCGCTAACCAGCCTCGGGCAGATGGAGGCTAATCAGTGACAGCGCGGTGGGAACGGGACTTACTTTCCCATCGTTACTCACCTTTTATGCAAAATACGTGTGTGTGCTTGTGCGTGCGTGTGTTTGAAAGCGCTCGTGTGTGCCAGTTTTTGAGTGACAGCTGCTCATATCTGAGTTTCTGTGTAAGCTCCACATCTTGAAGTGGGCATATCTGAGTTTCTGTGCGTGTGTGTGTGTGTGTGTGTGTGTGTGTCTCAGCGTGCACTGTGATAACCTTTGCCCTCTGTCCTGCTCTGTTTCAGCGAGCGTACACTGTGATAGTGGAGGTGTGGGACAGAGACAACGGCACACACAGCAACGGTAAGAACACTGTTTCACACAGAAAACAAGTCGTCTTTGCACTTTTCTCAGTTTTTGGTTTGTTTGTGTCGTGTCAGCTCCGTTAAGTGTGATCAGGTCACAGGATCTGCTTCAGGTTTTGGTTTGCTGGCATGTGTTGCTTTCATTTATTCACCATAATAATGTTGCATTGACCTAAACCTAGCTAGCAAATGCTAAACTGGTTGGTTCTTAGGGCTTCGCTTGTTTGTCCAGAAGGTGTCCATCTGCCGTCTGCCTGAATCCACGTGAACGCAGCATTAGATCCACTTGTGAAGCCAAGTTTGGTTCTGACCTGCCTGCACGCTGAATTCTTTTGTAAACAGCTGTTTCCTGTTTATGTGCTCATGCTCCTCTCATCCTGACCCTGTTTGGTTACGTTCCCCAGCGCCGCTGGGAGGAAGAAGGGTTAATTGAGGGATGCAATCGATGCGATAACACAGGATAGGTGTTTGCTCGCCATCACGTTGATTTAGGACCTCCGGCTTTCTTCCTACCTGCTGCTGCTCCGCCTCCTTTGTTGTTTTTAACCACCGTGTTTCTAATGATGATGATTTGGTGAGCAGGCGTTAGCTTGAGGAACAACAATGCAAGGGTAGATGTGCGCCGTGTTTCTGGTTCTGGTTCTGGTTGGAGTCCCTCCCGTGTGAGCGTGTCACATTCACACTGAGACGCTGCACAGCCGTCCGAAAAGTCACCTGTGAGCTGGACTTTCCCTCGCAGACGTCTCGCTGATTGACAGGTCGCTCATTTGTGCTCCTCCCCCAGCGTCTCCCCTTTTCTCACCCCCTTCAGGGTCACTCAGACCGTTTTCGGCTCTCCTCTATATTAAGCCTGTGAGAGCATTGCATCGTTAAGCCATTAATTACGGACCGCGGCTCTCTCTCCTCTGATGTCTGTCTCCTAATTAGCATCTCGACAGCTGTCCGGCTACCGCACGCCACTTCATTATCCAGCCGCACCGTGACAGGCCGGCATCCAGGCCGCCGTGCCTCAGCCGGGACGCCGGCTCTGGTGGCGGGACGCTTTAGTCTTTGCTCACTCGACCACCTGTAGATGTGATGGTGTGATTGGACGCTGTATTAATCCTCGGGGGGACGAGGCAGCAGTGACAGGCGGGCCGGAGGTGCTGACGTCTCGTGTCCCGTCTCATGACTTGGACTGATTATTTTCTCATTGAGCGATCTCGAGTTTGACCCCGGCAGCTAATCGTCCTGTCAAAGTGAAACCTCACCCGCTAGCTTCACAGCTAAAGCTAAACTCGTCCACGGACGTCAGTCTGTGACGGTCAGTGTGCTTCAGGAGACACTTTCAGATTTACTGCTATTATCTACTTCCTTTCACTCGTCTGCTTCTTCACAGTTTGGAATTTCCTACACTTTCGGTAATTACTTTGGACAAAAGTCAGAGCAGGCATGAACCTGTTGCATTCAGCTGTGGGTGTCGCATGCAGGTCGAGCGAGCATTAGTGATACTGTAGCACGATTAGAGAGAGCTGACGTCTGTTTCAGGCCAGGTGTGCGCACGAATAAGAATCCAGGGATGTGCCGGAGAGCCCATTTTGAGTCCTCTGATTGTCTGCCAGCACCAATCGTCAGCTGGCTTAATACAGTGGCACAGTCCACATTTAACCTCACATTTACTGACAGCAAATCAAAGTCAGTGAAGCCTTCTCAAAAGTCAGAATTAGCTGCTTTTCTCAGTTAATCAATTAATCATCTGCAAAATATCAATGAATGAAACATGCTCATCCCCGTTTCCTAAAGCTCAAATTTCCATATTCAAATGGATTGTTTTATGTGTTTGATTGATGAAAGTCTAAATATACATTCATATTAGACTAAGAAAATCAGCAAATATTGACATCTGAGGAGCTGGAACCCAAAATGTTTTGCATCTCTGCTCAAAGAAATGACGAGTTTCCGTCATTTCAGCTGATCATCTCAGCTCTGCCCACTTTCTTATCATGTAACTCAAATGTTTTTACAGTTTGGACTTGTGGTGGTGCAAAAAACATTGAATAAATGAATTAGAAAATTGATCAAGCTCTAGATTGTGTCTCCTGATCCACTTCAAGCTGCCTCGACGGCCCCAGAACCAGTCTGACAGATTAGCTGTGGACATCGTAATGAGGACTAAAGTCTGCCAAACGACAAACACGACGGCGTCACGATAATGGTCGTAATTGTGCCGGATTACAGATGGGTGGCTGAAGGTGAGGACACCAGGCAGCTTCCTGCGCTGCGTTACAGGCTCTGCTGCTGCAGCCCTGTGCGAACAGGTCTGGGCAGCAGGTTGGAGAGGCCCCAGGAAAAAGACGGCTTTGTGAAGACTGTTTATGCTTCAGGAAGCCACCGCCTGTTTGAAAACAAAGCAGAAGTGGCAGGAGAGAGGAGGACGGGGCTGTTGTTGGCTCCGCGGGCTGCTGGGTTGTTGGCTGGTGCAGAGCTTCCAGATATGCTGATACTGAGAAAGATGTGCTGATAGCAGAGGAACATCTGGACTGGAGAGTCTTCCCCTGAAGAAAACCAGGGTTAAATGAGTTCCTGCCGCCCCAAACGCTCACTGGACCACCAAACGTGCATTAATCCTCCGCTGAAAATAGTCCCTGACAAATGCACCATTTCCTCCTGTTTGAGTAACGTTAGCTGAAGTCTGCAGAGACCAGCCGCTTCAGCTAAAGATTTAGCCTCCTTCAAAGCTGAAATGAAGTATATTCGTGGGCTATTTTTTAGGATTTGGGTCTTCTGTGGGAACCGATGGGCTGTAGACAGGGTAGGGAAGTCAGAGCGTATTGATAGACCAACTAAGACCAACTTTTTTTTGTCTGACAATAAGAAAAACATAAAATCTGCAGTTTATTTAGTTAAATGAAGGTATCAGAAAGCTGTTTGGAAGGAGCTGCCCAGTCCCACGGCAGATATCGATTCATGTCTTGTGACCACAAACAACTTAAAACTTAACAGCGTTGGAAAAGTCAAGTGGTAGCCTGCTCACGCAGTATAATGATGAAGATTGATGTGAGCGATGAAAATGACATAATTTGCATCTTTACTGAAGTGGGAGTGTGTGCTGTATGCTGCAGCACAAAGATTCATTATAAGGTTTTGGCACGGCAGTTGAAAGTTGAGTAACTGCAATTTCTTGTGCCGTATAATTTCCATTACCCTATCTGAAGCGTCTCGATGCTTTTAACTCCACCCGGCTGGAGCGTCAAGCTGGGCAAAACAAAGAGTCTTTAACCTCAGACAGTCACCGTTTGGTTTAACTGCTGAGAGTTTATGTTCATAACCTCCAATGAGGGGTCACAAGAGAGACAGACAGCCCTTTAATATTTAAACATGTTTCGTCGTCTTAAAACGAGTCCTGTCCTGTTCACGGACGCTTTTGACTGATGGACATTTATCATCACTTCTGTCATTTTATAGATTTTGATTCACTGGAAACAGATGGATTGGAGAAAAGTTGCAGTGAGAACTGGGAGTTACAGCTCAATATTTCTTTGGTGCGGACAAGATTTTGGCAAGCGGCGAGTGCCGAAAGCTGCCATTGAACGTCTGATTGGACTTGTGCTCTTGTTCAGTTAATCTGTGATCAGATTGTTCCTGATTTATGTACAAATGAAGCCACTTTTACGCCAGTTCGAGCACGGCGCGCCTCTCTGACAGGTGAGCTCAGGTGAGGGGTCTGATAAACTGCTGTAAGGAGGTCAAAGGTCAAAGCAAAGCGCTGCAGCCCCCTGACAGAACACTCCAGTGACCAGCAGCTCGACGCCTGTATCTGAAAACTGAAAACCAGTCACGCTTTGTTTACAAGACGGATCTTCACACGCACAATCGTGCTGCTCTCGACACGATCAGCTGCTCGGATCTGAAGCCCCTCGTTGTTTATGTAAGCCGGTTTTATATGGCCCACTCTCTGCTGCTCTCCCTAGTAACAACGGCCTCTCTTAGCGCGTCTCCTCCAGTACGGAGGGAGCTCATGATTGGTCTATATTTTTATATCTAATTGCTGGAGATGAACAGCAGTGAGTGAGTGCCTGCCTGGGTGTTTCAGGTGGTGGGTGTGGGACTGAAATCTGTGGCAGTGTGTTAGCTCGCAGAGAGACTCAGTAAATCAGGACAGCGGGAAAATGGATTCTTTGTGGGTTTCTCGCTCGTTTTCTACAGTGTCAAACTTCAGCAGTTATGATGAGGATGTTTAAATATACGACGGGGTGTTTGCTTTTATTGTAGGGTTATAAGTGTCGTGAAAGTGAATCCAACCCTTCGCACCTGGAGGGCAAGAATGATTTAAAGGTTGAAGTTCAGACTTCATTTAGAAAGTCGTCTGTTAAGCTAAAGTGAGGAGATTTCACAGCAGCTCCTCGTACATAAAACACTGAACAGGCTGATTGTCAGTGACTCCCAACACAATATATATGACTATCAGCGACAGACATGCCAGAACTTTGTGATCAGTTAACGTCGTGAAACAGTCGCAGTTTGCTTTGTTTAGGCTTGATCAGGTTGAGGAAAGGATCATTTTTGGGTTTGAAAAGCTCCTGTTACGTACGTTACATAACTCAAGTACGTTACGTTAGTTAAAATGAGTTAGCGTCGACTTTCGGGACTTGAACGGCGCTCTCCGGGGTGAAGGCCCTGCGTTTGTTTGCTGATGTGAGCGAACTTTTCGTGGATGTCGCAGTGAATCGGTCCTCTAACGTAATTCTGCTTGTGCTACATTTAGGCTACGACTGTGAAGTTGTTACAAAGTGTGCAAGAAAAAAAACTTTTTTTAAGCAAGTTTAACGAAACAAAACAGAAAATCAGTCCTGTTCAGTGTAAACCACGTATCTCCGGGTCATTTGTCCTGACATGGTCACACAGGACACGTATAAAAGGGAAACGCTTAAAGTCAAACCGGGTTGTCAGAATGGAGCTGATTATGGCCCCGGCACTGGTCTCATGTCACGTTAAGGGACTTAAACTCGGGCTGTGTCGGCGCCCTGCGAGCAGCGAGGATGACTTCTTCCTTCCAGCTCTGTCTTGTCCAGGTCACACCGGGCTCTGCGAGCAGCAAAGCCTGCTGGGTCACGGTTCTTCTGTTCCTTGAGAACAAGCTAAAGGGCCTTTCCTATGTCGCCCTTCCTCGTCTGTTCCCGTCTCTTATTATTTCCGGCCTGGCTCCGATGGAGTTGGGGCTGGATATCCTGAGAGGGGGGAGGGGGGACAGAGAAGCATTTCACCAAGCAGGAAAACTGAAAAAGCGTTTTGGTTATCAAGCCCTCGCAGACCTCGCTCCTACACCCTCTGTTTGTGCTTGCTTAATTTTCCTATTCTTCCCCCGTTTTCCTCTTCTGTTTTTTCTTCTTCCACATTCTTGGTGGAACACAGTGAAGTTCGACCGGAGGTTACACCTTCCCTCTGATGTGTGCTAGCAACAGGCATTCTTCGAAGCCTCGTGCACCGTCTTATCTCGGGGTTGTTGGGTCAAATCCCAGAATCTGCCCTGCTCCTTGGAATGTCATTCACAATTTTTGTTGTTTGGACTCTCATATCTAGCTGACCCAAATACTTAACCTGTCGAGTTTTTACTGTTTTATTTTTCTGTCTAAAAGCCTAAAAGCACGACGGGTGACTGTCCAATGATAGCTTAGCCACCGTAGCTAGCACTGCACGGCAGGTCAGAGTGATACTGGTCATCTTTTTTAGTCTTTCCAAAACAAAAACAGCAAAAATGCTAAAAGCTGTTAAACATTGTGTTTTTCTGCCCTCACATTAGCATAGCCAGCTAACTAGCATAATACATGGCTAGCTGCACTATTGTACTGATGTTTCCAAGGCTTCTTTAGCCAGCTGCTTTATTTTGTGGTGTTAACAGATTACATTACAAAATGTCCCATTCAAGCCACCGTATGGTATTCCCCTACTGGTCCTGGATGCTAGACGTTAGCGGTTCTGTCCAGCTCTTTAGTTTACACTTGCTAAACTAACTGTTTAGGCAAGCTAACAGTTCCACAACAAGTCAGCCATAGACAACAACTCATGGAGCTAACGTTAGCTGAATTAGCTCGCTAGCTGCAGCTGATAAAATGCACCTTTCAGCAGGCAGAATTGATGGTCGTCAGTCAGAAACGAGGTGCTTCTTTTGTCTTTGTCCTGTTTGAACTCAAGGACCTTAATTACAAACAGTTTGTAGAGGTGAACCTGCCGTCGTTATCACTGTAAACTGCTCCAATGCGAGAACATTTCTTTGCTTTTATTCTAATGATGCAGCTGAGATGCTATCCACAGCGTCACTGCCTGAACATGCTGACTCGTCTGTCTTCTGTCCAGATGACGAGCTGCTGATCGAGCGCAGCATCCACAAAGGGATGATCAACCCCGGCGAGGAGAAGCAGACGGTGGAGTACAAAAGCCTGATCGCCAGCCTCGAGTACGCCATCCGCGTACGCTGCGACGAACACTACTACGGCAGCAAGTGCAACAAGGTTTGCCGTCCCCGCGACGACTACTTCGGCCACTACGTGTGCGACCAGTTCGGGAACAGAGAGTGTATGGAGGGCTGGACGAACCTCACGCTCAGCTGCAAGACAGGTACAGAGAAAACATGTGCAAACACGTGCAGTGACACACAGGCCGCTAACGCTAACTGACAGAAAACAGGAAAGTGGGATCAGATCAGTCATCAGATCATCATATCTCTTTCCAAATGTCTTTATTTTCTTATTCTTATCTTTTAGTTGCTCAAATCAGCTAAACACTGAGCATCATTAACACGTCTGTGCTGACAGACTGTAGCTGTCCCAGTTTTCACCTCCTCAGTGGCCTTTTTGGAAAAACTTTGGAGGTTCATTGAAGTTCATGTCAAGTGTCACTTTGCAAGAATCCAAAGAATGTTTGGAAACTCATCCCTCCTGGAGACACCTTCAGTTTTCCATTGTTACAACACACACGATTCTCTGCCTTTTCACAAACAGGGAAACGCAGGAAATTAGATTTTAATGATTTTAACATCTGCAAAGCGAGAACCGATTTGATGCTCGCAGACGTTGAACTGACTGAAACGTGTCTCCTCTCTTTCCCGTTAGCCATCTGCAAACAAGGATGCAGCGTGGAGCACGGGACGTGCAGCGTGCCGGGGGAGTGCAAGTGAGTCCCCTCCCCCGTTTTTCATTCTGATGTGTTTGTTGGGATGTTTTCACCTTTCGGCGCGGCTGTCAGCTGATGTAAAATATGCTTCTGTTTGGATGGAAACCCCCCTCAGAGTTTAATGAGGATAACAGTGGTGACACAACAGAGCGATGAGGCGGCGTCAGTGGCGGTGGGTGGGTGGGTGGGTGGGTGGGGGGGGGGTGGTGATAACATACCAAGCAGTCTAACCTC